>BKCP01006848.1:171872-239638 GCA_008636005.1 Striga asiatica | reverse complement strand
AAAAAAAGGGAAAGCTACTAAGACCAATATGATTATATATCATGCTTGAAGAACAGAAAATGCAAGTCAGTCATAAAAGTGGACCCAGGTGGGATATAGAAATACCTTGTCTATCTCATCAATCAGGACAAGAGGATTAGCAGTTCCCACACTCTTTAGACATTGCACCATCTTCCCTGGCATGGCACCAATATAGGTCCTCCGATGCCCCTGCAAATTTCCCGATTTTAACAATGTGTCACAGTTATAAAAGTTTAGGGCTTGATTGTTTATGAAATAATTTACTCAACTTTATTTCATACTCAAAATCTAACTCAACTTTAACTCAATCCCACTATCTTTAATATTATTTATATAATTAAATAATACAAACCAATTATTCTTACACATCACATCAACTTTAATTCACTATTTTAACTACCAATCATTTATCTCCTACTTTTACATCAAATCAATTTTAATCATTTTATTTTAAATATTATTTTAATTCATTCTTAAAATTCCACTAACAACTAACTATACCAACTTTTTCAAAATTAACTATGGTTAACCAAAATAACTCATTTTGAACAAATTATTTCATAAACACTCAAGCCCTTAACCATCATTGTAGGTATATTAACATGCAATGGTTACCTTGATTTCAGCAACATCAGATAAACCTCCAACCGAAAACCGGTAGAATTTACGGTTCAGAGCCCGAGCAATGGAACGGCCGATACTCGTCTTCCCCACTCCCGGAGGGCCAGAGAGGCATACTATTNTACTTTCAATATTTCAATTTCATAACCACACAATGCAATTATGATCAAAGTCAATAAATCCCCAAAAAAGTTCTCTAATGTCACTGTGATATCCATGTTATGCTTTCCACCACCAAAAAAGGAGTAATCAATGTATCTGAAGCCAAAACGAAAAAGGAAAATTATCTGTTAACCCAGTGTTTTTCTAACATCAAGGTTGTGTTTGTGTTTGACTTTACAGGCACACTAAGTCGCTAACTACACATTAAATGAACATTGTTGAAAGAACACTTTTTTTAGTGCCCTTTAACCCTTTTGATGCAAATAAATACAATTCCAGTTACAGGAAAGAAAATAATGAGCTGCCAAACCTTGTGATGATCCTCTCAATTTCCCCACTGCTATGAACTCCAATATCCTTTCCTTAACATCAGCCAATCCATAATGGTCTTCATCCAGAATTTTTTGAGCTTGAATTACATCAAAGTTCTCATCACTGAACAATGATAAAAAAAAACATTGTTAGCAGCATGAGTTACATACCTACTGTCTATAGCAACAATACTTCCAGCTTTTGTGAACTCAAATGGCAAGGCAACAACATATGTAACCATGTGTAGCATACAAATCAAATAGCTTATATGTTTAACCCTGTTGTCGTATTTTTGCCATTTACTGTAGTCCATAAGCTTAATAATACGAACCATAATCGATAGAACCGCATCTTTGAGTGTCAGCTCAATGCGTAATTAGCCTTTTTAACTTCATGGATAGTGACAGTCTGATTGGAAACATAAAGAGCTAGCAATGAACCTGCCTTTATTTATAGATTTGAAAATTGTCATGAAATGTTTTAGTGTTGGTAGTTTTGAAGAAAAAAGACTTAAGTGGCAACAACGAGCCACAAATCCTACATTGTAGTGCAACATGAAGACTATAAAGAAGACACAGACAGATGGTATGAAAGGAAAATCACATTCACAAATAGGGTCCATTAACTCCAAAACATAACATGAAGAGGAAAAGAGCTATTTGGAGAAAATTGCTGCTCAGAAATAGGGATGTGCTTAGTTTAAACTTACTAGATACTTTCCAGCCGCAGATGCAATCTAGTTTTTCATGAGCAAACCAATTGGTAGTTTGGTACAAACGAAATTAGGCAGGAACGTAGGTTGCGAAGTGACATGGATTAACAGTTCTCATTTAATTATTTTAATTCTTTCCACGACAAACTTCATTACCAATTCAATCAAGGCAAGGGCATACGACATCTGAAATTAATAACGTATGGAGTGCATGGAGTAAAGAAACCAAGACATGGCAACAAGCATAGGAGATGATATTTGGAATATAAACCTGTATTCTCCCCAAGGTAACGCGGTCAACCAATCAAGATAATTGCGTGTGACATTAAATTCACTTGAACTTGCTTCCAATAATTGTAATTTCGTCAGTTCTTCTTCTATGACTTGCAAAACATGAGCTGGAATTTTATCCTTCTTTGGGTCGAGTCTTTCTCTGAACTTTGCTGTAGTAAATACAGTGAACGTAAACTCTAAATATCATCCAGAAATTTTGATTTATAATTACATATATATATTACTAAATATTGTTTTGAAGGAGATCCATTTAAATCCCAGGAAACAATCACATATAAATCACATATTTGTTCATACAATGCATACCATTACAAAGCAATATCAAAAGCATATGTACAAGATGTGACTTAATCATCACAAAAGAGACCTAAAGTACCACAAGTAGGAAATTTACAAGGCAACCATATAGAAATAAGTAACGATTTAATTAGCACTGTGTATTTGATTCACAAATCAAATCAGAGGATTCTGGACGACATTGCCACCACTATACTTCTCAGGCCAAAATATTGCTTAATCCAGACCAGGTGGTCAAATGTGTCACCTTTCTCATGCAACTCTCCCAGTAACCAAAAATACAGTTGACAGAAACAACTTAAAACAAACTCAAGTTTGATTAAAGAGAACAAACCAGAAAGTGCAGTTTTATCATCAGTCTCCAATCCCAGTTCCTGCACAAAATCACAACCATCATTCAAAGTCAACCACTCACTTGTCAACTGAATATACAATATAGACAAGATAACATGATCCACATAATCAAATAAATAAACTAAAAACACTACTAATAACATGCCTTCTTTATGGCCTTAAGTTGTTCGTTCAACAAGAAGCGCCGCTGCTCCCCACTAATCTTCTCTTCAATGGCCTTGGCTATAGATTCCTGAGTAGAACCAAAAACAGGAAAGTTTGATCAGATTAAGGGAGAATCCATGTAAAAGTGGTAACCGATGTATTATCTAGCCAGTCATACCTGAATCTTGCTAATCTCCATCTCTTTCTTCACTAACTCTAGGGTGAGTTTTAGCCTTTTATGCACCTGAATGTCAAAATTTGATAGCCTCAGAAACGTGAAAGTTTCAAATACGTGGGCATACTATACAGCAATTAAAAAACTCTGTCAGCCAATGCTCTATCCTTTCCTTCTTCTTTTTTTTTTTTTTNTGGCCAAGCATCTATCAAGTGAAAATTCATAGTGCATCAGAAAATGTGTAAGGAGGAAGATGTCTTGGGCTAAACTAAGTTAAGGTTAGATATGCATCGAAGGCTGCCCAAAAATTGTAAGTATGGTTAGACCCGAAGGCTTTTTTCCAGATATAGTTAAGCAGTTCGAGACTTTGAAGACACTCTAGTTGAGTGAGTATATTTTCAAATAGCAAAGAAAACGAAATTAGAGAACTGAACTCGTCACAAAGAGAGCAGTTTGTGAAATAGACTGGAGTTGGCTACTTACATCAAGTTCTTCAAGCACTTGCTGACATTGTAATTTATTTGCACCTGATATTGCTGCCCCAAAATCTGCCACTCTTGGATAAGTGAAATCTCCTATATGCTGCAGATATTTCAAGTTAGAGGAGAGCATAAAATGCATAAGCTGAATAGTCACACTCTAAATATAGTAACTCTGTACTTTTGATTTTGAGAAAAAGATCGTTATAACTTTTAATTAAAAAGGTAAAGCAAATATACTTCAAACTATAAGAAGAAGGTATTATCACACATATATCCCGGAGAAACAAAAAACAAAAATCTTAAGAATTCAATGACAATAATAACATCACATAATATCTTTAATGACCACAAGACAAGTGTCATATTTTTCATAGTAAAATGGTTGAATTGGTTTAAATTATTTAAAAGAAATTAGCATGCAAGTTCCATAAGACTACGGGCTTTACAATTTCCACTATATCAGGAAATACTGCTGCATAAACACAGCTTGGAAATTCTGGACATTAAAAAGCCGCAAGCAATGCATTTTAATCATCAATAAACTTCTTCAACATCTAACAACACCAATCTGCTTACGCTACAAAAATGCTGGCATTTATTGGGAAATGGTACCTGGGTGTAAGTTTGTGCATGATCTCGCCAGAGAGGACTAGTTTTCAAAACATCCCTCAGAGTTGCTATAACTTCAAATGATGTGGCTTTCAGAATGTCATCATCCTTGTCAAACGGTTTTTCCTGAAATACGAAACAAAATAAAGTAAAGAAAGCATCCATGGATGCTTTGGTCAAAGAGAATCCAAGTAGGCGGATGAACCAATTTTGCATACCTTGAGATGATCAACTTTGACAGTCAGAGGATCTTCACTGACCTGAAAACGAACAGCACAGCTGAGCAAAATTTGATGCAGATAAAAATGTAATATATTACACAAATATAAACATAACATATATGTGAGTGCGTATTTGTGTAGCAAACAGAAAACTAATACTCCCTCCTTTTTTTAATAAGTGTCGTTTTGAGAAGTTGCACAGTAATTAAGAATATTTTTTTTACCAATAATAACTCTCAGGATAGAAATGGATGTTTTGAGAAAAGATGAAGAGTAAACATGAAAAGACGTGTATTTATTAGCTAGTTAAGGGTAATAATGGAAAATTATGTACAAAAGATCCAAAACGTCATTTATTTGGTTAATTGTTGATAAAGCCAAAATGACATTTATAAAAAAAAAAAAAGAGGTATTATAATATACTGGTCTATGTTAAGCTAATTGTTCACAAAAGACAACACTTTGAATGAGAATTAACAAGAGAACTACTTCACATATCACTTCAAGTCTATTTTTAACATGGTATGAAAATGACAAGAAAAGATCACATGCTTCCACTGACCATTTCTGTAATTCGAAGTCGTCTGTGGCCAATGAGGACAACCTGGTCTCCTTGGATACTTGTAATCTATGTCACGAAGATAGCTTGGTCAATCTAAGGTACTTTATTAAAGATATATGAATACATGCCATAGCCCAACAAACCAGAGAGGATTTCACCTGTGCAAGTGTACCAACTTCATGAAGGCGTTTCAGCAAATCTTTTCCCTTAAGGTCATATATATTCTTGTCTGTATCTGAACCCTCAGCCCCTTCCTCGTCTTTAAGAAGGAAGGCACCAGTATAAGGAGCTTGCCTCTTTTTACTCTCTACCAAAGCAGCCAATAACTTTGGATCCTGTACAAGCAATCTGATTCAGCTCTCTTTTAACCAAGAGAAAAGTGGGTTGTACCATAACTAATTGCAAACTAGATGAACCGACTGACTCAATTGGTGGGTGTTTGGGTGGGGGGAGGGGGAGGGGGGAGAGGTTCCATGTATGTTACAAAAGCATTTCACAGCAGCTTTTTTCTGCTTCTTCGAAATGCAAAGAGGGAGATATATTGACTGTGTTAATTACCTCTTGGAACATAATGCAAGTCCATTCTGGACAAAGAATATAAAAGAAAAATATACAATGAGCAGAAATATGACTACAATACATAGTTGAATTCCACAAAGAAGGGCTAACATTTTATCCCATTATAAATCTGAGCATTTACATTTATCCATTCATAAGATTGGCCCCCAAAATAAGCATATTAAAAGATAAAGCAACTTGTTGAATAACTAATACTCCAATAAAATAAAAATAAGGAAAAATATTGTAATATTGTGTAATGCTACATTACAAATAAGAATAAAATGATAAGCAACCATACCTTGACATATATTGGCATATAGAATCCAGGAAATAATGGTCTATGTAGCAGTGGAAGTGCAATAACCTGCAAAAGAAACAAAAAAATGCATTAACTTCGTATAACTATAACAATGATTTGAAACAGACATGAAGAAAGTTACCTTCAACAGTCTGGTGAGACCCTTAACAAAATACCATAGGTAAAAGGAAAACAGATAATAAGAAGGAATATATCTATTACGATCAGTGACCCTAACAGAACCAGCTCTTACGCTGCCTGAAAACCACTCTCTATGAAGCAGAAGGGAAAAATAACATTATCATGTCAAACAGCTTTTAAATAACACAGGACTTCCTCTCAAACATGTCCACACCATATGCTATAGTTTCCAATTACTGTGTGCCTCACACACAACCACACGCACACACACACAGATGTCAATTTCCTTTCTTGTGAGTTATGAACATCACTTGAAAGAAAAAAAGTAAGGTCTTACAAGGAATTAACATTTCTTCCATATCACATAACATAAAATACCATTTCTCACACATTCAAAGCCATTTAAATTCGTGGACACTAACCGTGAGGCAGTCTTCCGGTCTAACAACAGTAGGCACAATGGCTGATGAGGACTTGGATTCAGCCGCCTCTTCACCCACCTCGATGTACTTAGTCTCCGACCCGGTTGAGTCGACCGGGCCATTCCCATCGGAGGAATCGGTGCAAAGGAACCTCCTCAAATAAAGCGGGTTCCTCCCCTTCTGCCCTCGAAGGACCCGCAGCAATGGGGACGCAGGCACTCTGGCAGGCGCGTGCCCGCGGAGGTGGGCCCCGATGTAGACGTGCGAACTGCACCTGGCGGTGAGTGCCTTCAACATGGGGGAGAAATTATACAGAGAAGAAAAGGAATATTGGTGAAATTAGGGCTTCTGATTGACGTAGGGTTTGGAAGTTTGGATTAAAGGTGGAGACGATTCTGAACCGCCATTACAGATTGCAGAGCGATGTGAAGTAGATTTTTTATGCTTGGGCAAGAAGTAGCAGACTTGAGCGTATTTTATCTGCTTTTTTTTCATTTGATTAAGCCCTACATAAACCCTGGAGTCAATGACGAATATGCCCCAACATTTCTTGGGGTTTTTTTTTTTCTCCTAAGCCATAAATAGATATCTATACTTATATAATAAGAATTAATATTTATCCATATAATTATCATAAATCATTCCATCTGAGCTTTTATCGTTAAAATGTATAGCGATCTGTTATGACCTTATCCCATTGATATTTCCATGAAGCATCCTTATCGCGTTCTATTTTTTGGTAACCACTCTATATCAATAACCGGATATTTGGTTAATGATAGCACACGTCTTTATTTCAAGGAGCGGATATTCTTTGACCTTTAATTAATCTGAACTGATTGCCTTGACTTTTCAATTTTTAAAAACTCTGTTTTAAATATTTGGACTTAAGATTCAGATTGTTTAAATGAAAATGAATGAAAAGAACACCAAAAACAGGTAGCCTTATTCATATAACCAATCCTAAAATATTAGTTTGTTCACCAAAAAGAGACAAATACTAGAAATCCTAAAATATTAGTTTGTTCACCCATCCTAAAATATTAGTTTATTCACCAAAAATATTAGTTTGATTTTTAGGATTTGTCTCTTTTGAAAATATTAGTTTGTGATAATGAGGAGTTACCAAATAATCAAACGCATAATGTTATGTACAAGGAGGTTTTTAATAATATATGATTGTTACCGAACTTTTTATGATTCAACAATGTTTCTATGTATTTTAATGATTTCAATTTCGATCATAATGCACGTGAGGTTATATTATTCTTCCAAATTTTACATCTCGTGCATCGCACGGGTTACGTACTAGTATTTAAAAACAAGATAACATATTATGGTGTGTTTGTAACTTTGTATATAAAAAAAATCCAATTAATACATAGTTATAATTTAACTCAATTCCACTATCTCTAATATTATCAATATAATTAAATAATATCAATCCATCATTCTTACACATCACATCTACTTTAAGAATATTTTTTTGTCAATAATAACCCTCATTAATGAGGATAGAGATTGATGTTTTGAGAAAAGATAAAAAGTGAATATGAAAAGACGTAGTGTATTTATTAGCTAGATAAGGGTAATAATGGAAAAATATGTACAAAAGATCCAAAATGTTATTTATTTAGTCAATTGTTGATAAAACCAAAATGACATTTATAAAAAAATGGGAGGTAGTATTTTAATATAAAATCAAAATTTCACTCACAACTAACCTACAATTTTTTTTCAAAATTAACTCTACTTAACTAAAAAACTCAATTTGAGCAGATTTTTTTGTATACAAACACGCTCTTAGAGAACAGTTAATAGCGCAGAATCCAACACCTATAAAAGTTCCTTATAACGAGATAGCTATATATTATAGAACAATTAATAGCGTTGAATCAAACAACTATAAAAGCTCAATATAGGAGAACTGCATGCAACCTAGAACATAACTCCTACTACAAATTAAAAAGAAAAAACACAAGCACAACTATCAAATCTATAGTAACATAAGGAAGTTGTTGAAAAAATACTTAAATAGTAACTTTGACTTGAAAAATAAAGTGTTGACTTACTAATGTAAGTAATATTCTACAACCCACATGTCATAATGATTTTTAAGAATTTTGGTAAATCTTTTAGCCGAAAATTTAGTAAGAGGTTCAATTTTTTTAGCATATTTTTTTGTAACTACCTTCACAATATGATTAGATTTTTTGGATTTTTCTTTTCTTTTTTTTTTGTAACAAATTTCATAATTATTTACACAAAATCGCTAGCAATTTTGATAAATCTTTTAGCCGAAAATTTGGTTTTAACAACCTTCACAATATGATCGGATTCTTTGGGATTTTTTTCGGTAACCAATTTCATAAATATTTGCACAAAATCTCTGGCCGAAAGTTTGTAAAGGGTTCGAATTTGTTAGCATCATTTTTTTTGTAACAACCTTCACAATATGATCGGATTCTTTGCGTTTTATTTATTTTTTTATAACAAATTTCATAATTATTTACACAATCTCTGGATGAAAATTTGGTAACGGGTTCAAATTTTTTAGCATAACTTTTTTTGTAACAACCTTCATAATATGATCAGATTTTTTTGAGCTTTTTTTTAACAAATTTCATAAAAAAGTTGTTGAAAAAATACATAAATAGTAATTGACTTAAAAAATAAATGGTTGAATTTTATAAGTAATAAATTAAAACACACACGTGATAAATGGTTAAAAAATTGGACATTTGAATTGTATATTGCCAAGCCATTTTATTTGGTAACTAAATTGATCCTCTTATTATTTCCTGCGTAAATCCATGTGAATGTCTTTAAAATTAAAGATTTTTAGGTTTTCAAAATTCAAATCAATAAATATCCCATAAAATTGAAAATCATTTGAATTTGAAAAATGTGAGATTTGAATGTGATACACATATTAGAAAACGTATCAGTACATTTTTGATATACAAATCAAATAATTTTGGTAAATCAAATTCAAAGCAATTGATATCCCATACATAATTTGTGCATATTTAATTGAATTTGTATCTTATTTTCTTTTTAGAAAAAAATAATTTTATATGTAAAAACTAATTTATCCCATATTTTTTTATTAGTTTATTAGATCTATTATGAAATAACGTGCAATTTCATATTTCTTACGGGATATCCTCACGCCGATTTTGTATCCTTTTTTTTCAATTAATAAATTTAATATTTTTTTAATTCAAATTTTTTATATTTCAAACACAATACAACACATTTCATATCCCTTTTTTTAACAAAATCGGATAATTTTTTTTATGTCAATCCTAATCCAATTATTTAGGAAAATAAATTCAAATAAATTTAAAATCCAAATACAAATCATTTCAAATTTGGTCATCTTTTAATTTTTTTTAATGAATTAATTTTGGGAAGTATATTCGGTACATGTATGCGATGATTTTTTTCCAGTACTAGTGACACCCTCCCAACACAACTCTTTTAACAAACTCTCGACACACATTAAAAAATGTTTGCTAATGATTATCTTCCGTGAAATGATCCTCTTTCTATTTCCTAACAAAATCCGTGTGAATTTCTAAAAATTGACAGATTTTTAGGTCTTGATCAGGCAAGATAGGTCTTCTCGAGCAGACACTACTAGAAAAAGTTAGTTTTCCCGGCTTTTTTTGATGAAATGAAATCCACTTCTTCTCTTTATTTTGTTTGCACGGCATTATAGAAATTCAATTCAACAGTTTTCTCGGCTAGCTTCAGTTAGTTAAATAGACCAGAGAAAACTCGTACTGCAACTATGCCAAGCAAAAAAGTGATTCCAATGTTGTCATGGCTCTGTAACTACCTTGTAGGCGGGCTGCGAATAGAACGAGGATCGATGTAATTGAGCTCGACTAAAATATGAGGTTCAAAGATCTCGACTAAAAGGAGAGGACCGATATAATTTTTGAAAATTCAAATCAATTGATATCCCATAAAAATTGACAGATTTTTAGGTTATTATAAGTCAAATCAATTTAGATTTTCTACCCTTTTTTCTTTTGTAACAAAATTTGTAGCTTTGAACTTCGTGTCAATCATTATCCAATTAGTAATGAAAATAAAATAAAATAAAATCAATTCAATGTCAATCCTTGATTACATTACCAAATATTTGAAATTTCTATTTTCAATTTTTTTTATAATATGTTTTTAAATTTAAATTTATAGATAGATGGCACATGCACAATCACTATATAAGCACCACATTAATGTGATCATTGAACCAAACATCGATAAGAAATAATGCATCCCACAAAATAAAGTTTTGAATCAATTTTTCCATCCCCATTCAAAATGACTTTGGTTTTTGGAAAAATCAAAGATATAAAAGAACTAATAAGCGAATGATCAAGCTACGCATTATTATAATATTCCAACGCATTGAAGATGAGCACAATTATCGAAACGTTCTTAAGATTATATTTCACGATTCTGAGGTAATTTGCCATTATGTTATTATTTATAAGCATCATTTTATGCTACATTTTTTATGATTGTTTTATTTAATTATTGAATATGTACTTTCTTAGGGAGGATGAATTATTGGTGCAATCCGACCTGTCAATATTTTATCGACGAAATTGAAGAAGGTGGCGCCTATATCTTTAAAAACTACCAAGTGGAAAGCAATACTGCCATTTCTACAAATCGACAATTTGCACTTCGAGGATCATTATTAACGGTCAAACCAAGTTTCACAAGTGGAAGGACGAATCCATATTGTTTTGTACGTTCTAAATTTTTGTTTATTTTTATTTCAAAATTTTATATATTTAATTCAAAGTAATAAAATCTATTATGACAATTTAATATGATAAATTGTCTTATATTTTTGTAGATATTATTGAATTGGTTGTTTTTATACAATCTATTCAAATGAAGATTGTCAAGGTAGTTCCTACCCAAATGATCGCCTTCTCTCTTATGGACTTAGAGTCAGAATTCTTAACATTATATATTCATATTATTGATCTATTAGTATATATAATAATTGTTTTGAATATATAATATGCCTTTTAAATTTTTTTGACATTGTGTAGGAAAAACACTAAGAACTATACGTTTTGGGCCAATATGTTGACCAATTGATTGCTTTTGAGCATCATTAGCAAAATCAAGAAGAATATTTTGTCCTCATCATGCAAATGTACCGTGCGAAGAAGTGAGAAGGTATTTCATTAATTTTAATATAATTAAACTCAATAAATAACTCATTTTTTTTTTTTTTTGATTGGCTAATTTTATATATTGTTTAATTAGGTGAAGTTCGAATAACCACATCAAAGGATGTGACCATACTCATCGGTGTTGATGTTCCCAAGATTCGAGATTTTTATAAGAGGTACATACCATTTGGTAAGGAAGTGTTCAATAATATATATATTTTATTTTTATTATATTTAGTAATTAGTAATGAAATGATCTTTCTTTTATTATACAATTTGAATTTTAATTCAAAATTGCATTTTAAAAGAGACATAAATAATAAAGCTCTGTGCATCGCACGAGTACTGTACTAGTTCCCATAAAGGGAGACTAAAAAACTCCAATAATGGAGAATAAGAACTCCACAAAATGGACAATAACCTTGGAAAGAAACACAAAATACAAACACATGCCTGCAATACAAAGACCTGCTAACTACTAAATAGAATTCACCCTCCCCCTATCCAAACTCTCCACTGTTACCAACATCACAAACCAAAGCAAGAGGCAAGTAAACTCAGATGAAACAAAAAAACACAAATCACAACCAAAATCTAAAAACTCCATACACAAAGTTGGCACATATAAGGGTATGCTGGAAATCCAAACATTGTTGTCGGCTATCAGATCTAGGGGATCTACGGCCACCCAGAACTGAGAGTCTATCTCAAAAGCTCACCACTACCCCTCTTTTGCTAGGTCTCCCCGACCAACACCTTGGTGAAGAGGAAAAAAATAAGTTGTGAGGTCCAACTCCAACGCTGGTCGAGATAGCGGAGCTCGTGAGGGGGAAAACCATGGTGTCGGCGTCGAAAGCCTAGAGATGTATGTAAGAGGGACATGGGGAGGTCAAAAATTACTTGCCGGTGCTCTGTTCGAATGGGGGGGTTTAGAGAGAGAAATTATAGCAGAGAAAAGAGAAAATATGCAACACCATATCTAACACTTATTCTCCCTAAACGACAATATATATTAATAATATGTTAATAACTGAAGAAAGTTACATACGACATGTCAATAGAGGTGTCCACGATCCCATTCAAAACTACCGGTTTAAATTTGCATTTTATGTGAATCGGAACCTACTTGGGTATATATACATGTTGGTTCAAGGATCCGACAGTTCTCGGTTCACAATTGACCTGTTGGTCCCAGCCCGGTTTGGGGCGAACCGTCTGTTCCGACATTTAAAAAAATTGAGGTGTTTTTTAAAACGATCATATCTCCCAAAATACAAAAGGTTTTTGCAAGCTTCTTGAACTTGCAGGAAGCCAACAGAATGAACTACAATTCATATGAAGAGTGCAACGTCAAGAAACACGATCCTTAAGGTCAAAACAACTCATGAACAGAGGGACAGAAAATAGCGAAAATACACGTATATCATGACGAAACTTGAACCGATCAAATCTCGAATAAGGCAACTTAAACCAAACTTCTACACATGATTTTCACATCTCACAACATGATCAATATCACATAATTTCTAACATCTAACCTCACTCATATAGACATGAATATCACATAATTTGAGTCGGGTTGCGGTTTGTTTGTTGGCACAGAGAGGAGGGTGTTATTATATTATCTAATTTTTTTTGTTGTGTTTGTGTTTTTAGTAGTGTTGTTATAGGTGTTTTTATTCTGCTTAGTAGTTGTTTAGTCTTCTCTTGTAGGAGTTGTATTCTTCTGTAGTGGAAGTTTTTTATTTTATTTTTTTCGTAGGTGTATTAGAGTTCTCTATACCTCATTGGTGTCGAGATCGTCTCTAGATTCAGCTAGATAGCTATTTGGCTAATTCTATTATTGCCTAGTTATAATTATTTGTTTTTATTTTATAAAATTTTATCATTTAAAAAAAAATTGAAAATAAAGAATATTCATTCGTACTGCTCAAATCAATTTCNCGAGATAATACTCTGACCTTATAAAAATCATAAATGAAAAAAAAAAATGAATTGGAAAATATAAAAATACTCTCCCCCTTACCACATTGAACTTTTCACTATACCCTCGTCCAAGAAACCCCAACATCTCTCGCATCAAAGACATTCACTCATTCAGATTTATCATTTGTTCGGTTGTTCAGTTCCAGTCAATTTATTTTCCAATCTCTGCAGCCATGGTGCTCGAGGTTCGTCCTTCATCTCGATCTTCCATGTATGTGCTTTTATGTTTTCAATCTTTTTAAATTAGGGTTTGTTTGTTCATGCTGAAATAGGCAACGATGATCTGCATCGACAATTCGGAGTGGATGCGCAACGGAGATTACTCTCCGAACAGATTCCAAGCCCAATGCGACGCCGTCAATCTGATTTGTGGAGCTAAAACTCAAGTATTTTCCTATAATTTGATCTTTATTTTGGTACCTTGATGTCCTGACTAGTTGATTTATGTTTCTGTACCCATAATATGATTAGTTCAAGTTAGTTTGGATTGTTCTCATCTAAATCTTGTGAAGTCTTGTTAATTTGTCTAATAGTTCTGTTTTATTTGTAGTCAAATCCTGAGAATACAGTGGGAATCTTAACAATGGCAGGAAAGGGGGTTCGTGTCTTGGTCACCCCGACCAGTGACCTTGGCAAGATCTTGGCTTGCATGCACGGTTAGATATTTTCTTATTTCAACCATTTTACGTCTTTGATTTGTAGTATTAGTTTTGAGATTACTGGAAATTATGTATAAAAATTTGAAATTGAGATTTAAGAATGATATTTGAGCCCAAAGATTGAATATTATTTTTAAGTTTTGGTCGTTCACGTGTTTCTGATATTGAAGAAGGAAACATGACAAATATTGGTTTATTATTGATGTGGGAGGGTGAAAAACTTCGTTATGTTTCGTCTATTATAGTTTTTTTGAGAGTAAGTGGACTGTAATTGTAGTACGTAGGCTGATATTATCTATATATATATAGGTTTAGAGATAGGCGGTGAGATGAATTTGGCCGCTGGGATCCAGGTTGCTCAGTTGGCCCTCAAGCACCGTCAAAACAAGAAGCAACAGCAAAGGATTATTGTGTTTGCAGGAAGGTACCAATACATTTCGATATTTGCACTGGAATAAAGCTATAGTCTATTTTTTTCATATTAACCTTTTTACGCTTTCTGTTTTCTGAGTTTATAGCCCTGTTAAGTATGAGAAGAAGGTGCTTGAGTTGATTGGAAGGAAACTGAAAAAGAACAGTGTTGCTCTTGACATTGTAAACTTTGGTGAAGAAGATGAAGAGAAGAATGAAAAGCTTGAGGCATTGCTTGCTGGAGTAAATAACAATGATAGCAGCCATATTGTTCATGTTGCTCCTGGTCCTAGCGCCCTTTCAGATGTGCTTATCAGGTTTCTATTCTTATCTCTTAATTTGTAGTTGAAATCAATGTCAATTGTAAAATATATAATTATTTTCTCTCTCCATTTTTGTGCAGTACCCCAATCTTTACTGGAGATGGAGAAGGGGGAAGTGCCTATGCAGCTGCTGGAGCTGCTTCTGGGTTTGAATTTGGTGTGGATCCAAACTTGGATCCTGAACTTGCCCTTGCACTTAGGGTATCAATGGAAGAGGAGAGGGCAAGGCAAGAAGCAGCTGCGAAGAAGGCTGCAGAAGAATCTTCCAAACAGGAAAAGGGAGAACAACAGACCACGATACAAGATGCCACAATGACCGAGAATACGAACCCTGGAACTTCTCAACCGGAAAAGAAGACAAATGATCTAACGGTTGGAACTCTATTTATTCAAAGGGCTTATGTAGTTTAACACGTAAATTTGTTGTCTGCGTCTGGACTTATATGTTTATTATTCTAAAGCTTCATAACATGTCGACTTGTAGACACTTGAGTTCAATGTTTGCGTCATTTACGATTTTACAGGACTCATGAGTTTTCATAAGTAACTTAAACTGTCATATTTCCTGCATATATAAATTAAAAGTTCTCGGATGTTTGATACTTGACAAACGTATGGTAAATGAGATGAACTTAGATAAGTTTATAGGGAAATGCTGTTTGATCTGATCTTTAGATAATATTGATTAGGTTGGGTGTGCATGTTAAGTTTATCAGTCTTTTGTCCTAGATCTGTACGGGCATACCTGAACTCTGTGATTCACATTTGGATACATGTTAATCCTGTATTTCTGTTCTTGTATGAACTGTCTGTGAGCATTCTTTAGAATTTCTAGAAGCTTCTCTGAAACTTATGAGTAGCTAAAAATTTCAAACTAAGCACAGTGTGATTGAGGCAGATCAAGTGAAGAAACTGAGGCTGCTATTGAATACCACAAATTTTCATTTTCTTTCCAATAAAGACATTTTATTTTTACAAAGTTGTGGTGGGAAACAAATATGCAAAACGGGCACTACTCATGCAATTTTTAAAATAAAACCAGTCATTACTGCTTATTATCTACCGAATTCACTATCCCACCTGCTCATTTACTACAAACTAATAATCATTTCATTATGTTACTATTTTTATATTATATCTAGTTATTAAATTTTCATTCTTGTATTCAGCCACAATTTAAAAAATTCAACAGTTCTTCCTCAATTATATTTTAAATCACTATTCTCTACTGGAAGGGACCTTTTAATATTTGATTGCAACCTAATGAAAAGCTTCTGTAGTCCTATGTGGTGCGTGATAGAGGATCAAGAAAAGCTTCTCCTGGTACTTGTCAAGAAACTACTGTTTAGAAAATAGAAAGTCATATTTTCCATGTAAAATTTCAAACTCTTGGTTTACCTCTGCATGTGAAAGCTCTTTTCCTTACTGTATTAGGTATTGCAACTTTTATTCGGAACAACCCTGAACTATAAGATCTAGAAGTTATGTGTTCTGTGATCTTTTTAACTGCAGTCAAACACTGCTGCTAACAGATGATATATTCTTACAGGATGATGAGAATGCATTGTTACAGCAGGCTCTAGCTATGTCCATGGATGACTCTTCCTCTACTATTGCTGTACGCGACACTGACATGTCAGATGCATCTGCAGATGATCATGATTTGCAACTTGGTGAGAGCTTATTTCTGGGCTAATTTGCTAGATAAATTTGATGCATGCTTGAATCTGCTTATTTGATGAAGGAGAAAGAGACTGTTTGTATATTCATTTTTTCTAGTTAGCTTATTGTTTCCTGGATCTGATACTTTTGCCAAAGTTACAGTTGAGGATTCTTCATTTTTAGGAAAGAAATCTTCTGGTATAATGTAGCCAATTTTTTTGATCAGATGGATTTTTTGTAGTATAATTAAGCGTTGACAGGACTTTCTGTTCCTTCCATTGCAAGGGATAATATATAACTCGTTTCTACCTTAATTGTCTCCGTGAAGAATAGAAAATGATGACAGAAGAGTATATGTGGTGCTCTTGAGCTGTCTCATCCAAGCCTTTTAGTCCACATCATAAGTTGATATGGAAGTTCAAATCTGTCTAGCATCATATTCTATTTAAGCATAGTGAATAATTGGGTTTCAGTTGAGTAACCATGTAATATTTCTCTGAATGCTTTTCTAATTAACATAATGGGATTCTGGGAAACACGTGCTAGACGGATTATATGCAGCTGAACTTTGAGTTTTCAGTTTGTGATAAATATTGGTTAGAAATGTTCATTTAGTGTGCCTTGTCCTAATACACCTTGTTACTTTCATTTCATTAATATCCTTGTGTTGGGATTACCTGATGGAGCTACCCTTGTGACTCAATGATTCGCTTCTGATTCTTGTAGCGCTTCAATTATCTGTTCAAGACAGTTCAGGAGAACAATCCAATCAGTCAGATGTGAATAAGCTGTTGGGAGACCAGTCCTTTATGTCCACCATACTTTCCCAAGTAACTACTATGCTGAACATTGTTGCTTTTCTTGTGATAGTTTCATTTTAGATTGATTATCTTGTATTGAAGCAAACACCAATCCACAATTTACTGTTGTATTTCATGGCCAACTCGCTTTTACAGCTGCCTGGAGTTGATCCGAATGATCCACACGTCAAAGATTTGCTGGCTTCTATGCAGAGTCCATCTGAGGTAAAATTAAGCGATCAATATTGCTTGAAGAAAATTATCTTGATTTTATACTTAATTCTGATTAGAATATTAGTTTACGTTTTACATTAATAAAACCTCCCTCTCTTTTGCACTGATCACTTTGTTAGTAGCTTTACACTCATGACTCATGAGTGACTTTCGGGAGCTGTCATTAGATAAAGGATGAAATCTTCAAAAAAGAAGTCATAGTACGAGTTGTCTCTGATCTGTAAATGTGACATTGGTTGTTTAATTATTTTGTGTGTGTGTGTGTGTGTGTGTGTGTGTGTGTGTGTTTTATTGTTTTCCTTGAATTGGTAGGAGTAACGTATACTTACCTGCAGAACAAGGAAGAAGACAAGACCCCACCCAAAGAGGACGAGAAGAAATAAACACGCATGCAACAAAGATAACAGGTAGAACGTTTTGACATATTTGCGCAAGGTCCCTTTTGGCTTAAGTTCTTGGCTATTTGTTTCGATATTTTTTTATGTTCATATACTTTGGTGATCGTGAAATGCGTTGAACACATTGCGCTATGAAAACTTGTGTTGTGCAGGTCAAAAGATATTTTATGCATAGTTCTCGAGGTGTTTTGAATTGGGGATGGTCGTTATCGTTTTCTATCTGTTTGGAATTCGCCTTGAACAATATCTTATGTTGACGCTGAAGTGGTGCATGCTATGAGCCGATTTGGCTTATTATGTAATGGATTTAGATAATAGTTGGTTGTTGCATTTGATATCGCATTGTTGGTAATTCAAAGTCATATGCTTTGTTATGGATACTTATTCAATCTTGGCTGTTTTCATATGCAAGATTTTTTAAGGTTTTTTGAAAGTTGAATTTTATTTTGTTTTTTTCGAAACGATAGAGGATATTATATTGGGAAAACTCGGCAAAGATCGAAAGAAAAACATGGGAGGACATGCATAAAAGCGGCCTAGAGACAAACCCCGTAGCTAAGGTTGAGACATTAGACTACAACAACACACAAAGAATTCATCTATTTTTCAACCACTTGAGCAATTCATGGGACATAATAGATAAAGAAATTACGATTAGTAATATGTTACATGTTTGTCTTAAACATGATACCAGATGCATTGTATGACAATATCTATTACCAATCAGTTAGTACTGACTAATCAATAAAAATTGATTACTCTAATTTTGTTCAATATTTATGAGATTTATACCGACACAATAGTGTAGAAGTACTCATTCTATAGTATGTTAGTACATACTATTGAGTCTTAAGTACTCATTGTATCGTATTTATTAGAAGCAACTCTAATGAACTTAAAAAAATACAAAATTTCAGGCTGAAATTATGTTTTATATTACTAAAAGTGACTCACACACTTGTTTTATTGAGTTTATGAATGTGTGTAATTAATTATCATCGACTAGTTGGCAATCCCACGAAGAGTTTTACTTTCGGGCTCTGCCCGCCATCTCTGTACCAAAAAAAAAATAAAAAAAAAAATATCATCGACTAGTAGTCATGAACTCAACACATTAATGAATAGACATTATTTATACACTTCATCTTATTGAATGATTATACTTGACTCATGAACTCAACACACTAATTGAATGATCACACTAATGAATATACATTATTTATACACAATATTGTGAAGTAATTGTATATTTCCTTTTACTTTTCGTAATCCATCCAAGTATCCTATTTCAAGAAACATTAGAAGATAACAAATTATACATTTTCGAATCAATATCAAAATATACATGATCTTGCAGAACCTATTCTCCTTAAGTCTAATGTATAAATTATGATGTACGTATAAATTATGATGCACTTTGGATGGATAAATTGTATTCACGTGTAAATATTTGTACTTATAAGTTAATGCATAATCAAATAAATGCAGTTCCACAAGACATTGGAACCATCTAAAGCAGCTAATATATCTCTTCTCTGCAAACGGCCCCTTCACCCTGTATTGTATAGTGTCACTATCCAAATTTATTAGTTAGTCATACATAAAAAGAAATTGTTTACTCTTGATTGATGTTCTGATGACTAAAGATTTAATATACTCTTTGCTCTTGATCTTGGTTATTGTGTTCCCTATATTTTCTAGAAATAATTTTCATCCTCTATGGTATAAAGGACCATTGAAAAAGTTTGGTAGTTATTCAGCTACTATTGGAATGAAAAAGTGAGGTTTACATTATTATTCAGCTATTTATGTTTACATGGCTTTAACTAGAGTTGTCATTGGTAAATTGAAAACTTTACAATTCTAAACTGACAAAATGAGAAAATTAATTACAAAATGAGTATTATATTATTGTCAGAAGCTCAGCAGAAGATAATCATGCATGTATTTTATAGTAATCAACACTTATCTTTCATACCTTGAGAATAATGGACATGACATTTTAAAGGTAAAAGATGTGACACTTTCACATTGAATGTGTTCCAATAAGAATAAACAATTAATCAATAAAGTTTTCCATTTATTTTCTACATGCCATTGCAGTAATTATATTTCACATGTATACTTATATATATATAAAAAAAATTAGAAACTGCCGAAAGGCCCCATTGAAATGTGATCATTGGGTTTTTGGCCAACAACACAAGCAAAAAGGTACAAAAAGAGAAAGTTGGCAATGACCTCTTGGCCTAGTGGTAAGAGTGAGGCACCCATGAGCTCAAGGGTTCGAGTCCCTCGGAGCGCAATGGTGGAACAATTAATACTGAGGACTAGAAGCGGCAGTGTGGGAGGCTGAAACTCGGTGGGAACCAGCGGCTGGATAGGTGGGGCCAGCATGAAGTTGGGGGGGCCAGCGAGCGATCACTTCGGTGGGACCAGCGGCTGGATAGGTGGGGCCAACTTGGAGCTGGGAGAGCCAGCGAGCGATCACTTGGGGATCGACTCCTTGTGCGCGGTAGTTGAGGGTATTAAGTACCTAGGAGCCATTGTGTGGCTACCGCAGTTTAATTGGAGGCAGTGTCTGAGGGGCCGGAGTTGTTTCCTCGAGGACTAGTCAGGCGCAAGCCTGGAACCTCGATATCAAAAAAGAAAAAAAAAAAGAAAAAAAAAAAAAAAGAAAAAAGAAAAAAAAGAGAAAGTTAGAAGAAAAAGCAACGGTCTCACGTTGGAAAAACATCAAACCATTGAAGTGTTTCTATTAAGAAGTCAAAATAGAACACTCTGAAAAATCGCTGGGCCACTAGAGTCGTTCTCGGTTCTCCGTGTTTCTACCGGTTTTTGAACGGTCTAAATGGATTTTGGGCCCAACGGATTAACATCCTAGACCGGACTGTTGTGATGGCCGGTTCTCGGTTGAACCGATCGAATCGGCACGTCCGGTCCGACTTTCTAAACCATTACTATATCCTAGACGCGGTGTCGTTGAGCAGAATTCATTATTATGCTATGTGAATTCTATAACATATTAATGTCCGTTTGGTATATCACTATTGTGCGTTTTATGTATCACTATTGTGGAAATTTTTTTTATGAGTAATTTTTTTTATGTGCAATTCCAAATTAAAATCGAACGAGATAATCGGGTTATTTCGATCAGGTATTCAAAATAATTATTAGTTATATTATAAAAATATATATTATTTTAATATATTTGTTTAATATTTTATATAATTTTTGGTGATATAAAAATATATATATTAAAAATAATATTTTTTATAACTTTTTATAAATTACAGATTTGTCTCGCGAGCTAAACCGATAGCAGCTCTCTACATAATCGTCCTCTCGCCAGAGCCAGCTTGCTGCCAATCTCGCCGTCGACTGCACGCCTGTGGACGAGATCGAAATTCACATCTGATTTGTTAGTTTTAATTAGGTCACAATAAACCGAGCGCATCGGCCAATTTTGTCGCGACCAGGTCACTCTCTGGCTGATGTCATCGGCGCCTGAGATCAGTAACAACAGTTGTTCCGTTGTCGAGCCATGGCTCCGCGGTGTCAATCTCCGACTTGTATGAAGGGAAATACGGTGGTGGTCGGAGTAGAAACATGATGGCGACAGAGGAGGAAGTTGGCGACGATGATGGGATGACGTCGAGTCTGGCGATGGCGGGCGATGGCGGCAGTAGAAACGAGGTCATGTAAGTGTGTGTTTCTGTGTGTGCACGCGCGTGTGTATGTGTGCATTAGGTTACTTAATTACAGTTATAGATCAATTAAATTTTCATAAGGTCATTTAATCAAAAATTAAATCATGAAAAACGGAAAAATATTTCCAACCTACTCACATATATAATGCTGAAAACAAAATATTTGTGTTTGAGATGACGATGAGAGTGGCATTAAATTTTCAAATAAAAGGAAATGACAAAACTACTTAGTTATACATTTATTTGCATCTCAACTATCCACAGTGTGTGCGTGTGGTGTGTGAGAGAGAGAGAGAGAGAGAGGTGGGAGGTTATGGTATGTAGTGACCACGTGACATATAATTATTGGGTGTGTACATGTGAGTGGGTAATTGGTATGTGTCCCACAATTGATAATAAAATGTCTAAAATACCTTTAAATGATTATATAAATACTTAAATTTTAATTATTGTTGAATCATTTGATCCAATGGTTACAATATATTCTTATTTTTTTCACTATGTTTTATTTTTACTGAAGCGTTACCCTACTAATTGGTGGTGTATATCTTTGTTATAAAGATTATGCGTAATTCATGGCTTTGTTATTTGACAATCAACATGACCCCAAGTTCCATATATTTTAAAATTAATTTCCTATTATATCAGCATATAATTAGAGATGCACTTTAGCACACTTTGGGAAATTGACGGCTTTGTAGAGATTAAAATATATTAAATTAAAGTTGCACATTTTATATGCTGACAGTTCAAAAAAACACGATTTTTCAACATTCGTTGACATTCGCCACGTTTTTTTTTCACGATTTTCAATAAAATCGCTTACTACCATTTCATATCATATTAATATTCCATCATGTGCATAATTGCATATGCAAAAATATTTAAATTATTATAAAGTATGTGTACGTATATAATATTTAAATTATAAATTAAATAATTATATCACATTTTAAAAAAATTGTAATTAATAAAAATAAATATTAGAAAAGTATTAATTTGTAACTATATTGATTGCATAAATGAAATGGCCAGATAATATTGTTTTGAAAATTATTATTATTATCTATTAAATTTTAAGAAGTTTGGTTATACCACTAAAGCTAATTAGCTTATTAAAAAAAAAATTTAAGAGCAATAAATAGTAAAATTTTGCAATATAATTTCTTATACTTATTGACTTTTCATATATCATTTAGTGTAAATTATAATTGTATAGTTTGAGTAATAACAATTATGTTTTAATTAACAATTATGTTAAAAGTCATTGATTAAGTTTCAGTTACTGATTTTAAAAAAATAATATTGAATTGTAATGAAAAGACGAAAAATCTAAATAGTTTTATTAATGTTTTTATTAGCAATTATATATATACTAGTACGACACCCGTGTACTACACGGATTGTTTGAAAAAAAAATATAAAACATAAAATAATAGAAAAAACACATGTTGTCGTATAAAAGTGCAAAAATAGAAAATACCACATTCTGTTTGTAAATATATTAATCTATAAATAATTTAATTTTTTTTAATTAATATTAAAAAAATTATTATTGTTAGAAGGATAAATATAATTTATTTCCAAGTAAGCTTCCGAAACGCGCGAGCCAGCCATTACGCATGCATAAGTGTTAGTGTGAAGGTATAAAATGAATTATAAATCAATAATTTGTATGAATACAAAATCAAAATAAATATTTAAAAATATGAATTCGTGCACATTAAAAATATACACTATTCATGAAAAAATTGCATCGACCTAGCAATATTCGTGCAAATAAATATTCATGAATAGTTGTTATAGTTCAATAAAAAAGTCTTACTTTTCTATATATAAATTATTTTAAAATATTTGTATAAATATTTTGAAAACATGGCAAAAATATTTTCATGGATGTTAAAATTGAATTTATTAACATGTTTGAAATTTTCACCATCCTTTTCATAACATTCTAATTTTATAGATAACTTCTTTTGATAATATTTTTTTTGAATTTTTTTTATTTATATCATATAAAAATATCGATATTATTTACTATTACATAAGTACAAAAATATATATCTTAAATAAATAAAAATAATATGCCTTCTGCTTTAGAAAAGAGTTAAATCAATATGATTTTATTTGCTTAAGTTTATAAGAATCCTAACATGTTTGAAATTTTCACCATCCTTTTTATACATTCTAATTTTATAGATAACTTTTTTTGATAATATTTTTTTGAATTTTTTTCCTTATATCATATAAAAATATCGATATTATTTACTATTATATAAGTTCAAAAATATATATCTTAAATAAATATATGCCTTCTGCTCTAGAAAAGAGTTAAATCAATATGATTTTATTTGCTTAAGTATATAAGAATCCTAATATGATTTTAATTGTTTAAAGTTATGAGTGGAAACTTAATCTATGTTATTTTCTTATGTATATTCCATGGCGAGAAAATCTTTGAAATTCGCCTTCAATTATTTCTTTTATTAATTTAAAAATCATCACTTTATTTTCTTCGCTTAAGTATATTTGTGATAAAACAAAACCTAACTCCAAAGCATGGTTTTTTGCCAAATAAGATTCTGAAGCATAAGAGTTTGCCACGTAGGCTTAGCGCATTCTGATATTATATATAGAGGGGATATAGAATTAGAGAGAGAGATTAAATATTCATTGATTAGTTTATTGTTTAAGAATTTAATTAAAAGAAAAAAATAAAGCAAACATGTCTTTGTAACGTCTTTGGGGGGTTAGTGGCGCTTATTTCGAACCTTGGTCATTTCTATTTTTTATGTACTTAATTTGCACTTTTTAATACTTGTAAAACTCTTATACTCACTTTAGATTTAAAAAATTCTTAAATATCATTAGGTATTTAATTTATTTATCATTTTGATTTGTCTGGATTTGCAAGACTTACTGAAATTTCACAAATAAAAACATCTACGGAATCTCACACTAAAACTCACCTCGAGGCATAAGATTTCCAAAAATTTAAATTTGAAAGTATTAAAATATCTTATATTTAAGTATGAAAAATGCTATAAGTACATAATAAATTTACATAGAGGTATACATAACACTCACATTGAGTAGGGTCCACTTAATTTTTTATTTTTAGTGGGTTTCACTAAATGTGAGTGTTATGTATACTCTTATATACATTATTATGTACCTATAACATTTCTCTTTGACCAATACAGCACCTGTTCGGACAATAGTAGCCAGAAAGATGTAGAAGCAAAAAATTAGGTGTCACCATCATGTGCCGCAAATGGCGTACCAAACTGAAGAAAAGCGATAGCACAACACTAAAGCACGGCCCAATTTAATAGTTATAGTTTTCAATTAGTAAAACCAATTTCACTTAAAATATTTTAAAGTAAGACCCCATTTATGCCTTGATTTTCACTTATAAAAAGGGCACCACAGACTATGAAGTGCATACCCTCTCAAACTCAAACAATACGCAATAACACACAAAATTAATTATTACATCTTGCAGTCCCTAAAGTAATGGCGAACTATAAGTTCTCAATCGTTTGCATTTTTCTTATTGCTGCTTTTTTAGCAGGTACTCCATTCCGTTTCTTTGTATCATATCCAGTCCTTTGATTTTTTTTTTTTTTTTNTTTTTCGCAGCAATGAAGAATGTCATGGATTGCCTATTATTCATAAATGGTACACAATAATGTTAACTTGAAATTTGTCATTATTTACATTTTCCTTCGGTGTGTTTGCGTGTGTGTGTGTGATCTTTCGCAGAGGAGGTGAGAGTTGTTCGGTCGTTGGGTTGCTTGCGAGAAATCGACACTGACTGCGGTTCTACGTGCACCGCAAAATGCGCTACACTATCAACGTCTGACGAATCATACTTCCCAAGCTGCGCACAAAATCCACAATTTGGCCGCGGTTACTGTAGTTGCTGCCTTAATAATAGTGCACATATATAACATGTTATAATAGAATACTCGACGTTTCAATCTGATTGGATCTTTTTTCTACTTGTAAGGACATTTTATTGAAAATTATGTTATTTTGCGGCATCACTTTATCTCATGTCTTTGCATTTGTTATGTATTTGCACCTCCTTAGGTCAATGTTAGCTATGAGGCATGATTGCGCATTTGATGAAAGTCACGGAACATGTCTTTAAAGCTATGATTGTTACCAAATGAATAAGAAATCACCGCGATTTTGTTATTATTGTTGATAAATAAGATTTTATATTGTAACCTTATGATAAATATCATAATAAAACTTCCATAATTGACTTTTAAGTTTTATTTTGTAACTATATTTGTAATTTTATAGTGCATATTTAAATAATTTTTTTTTAAAACAAAACCAATTTAATAGATATTTTTTTGTATATATGTTGTATGGATGGTTACAAAAAGAATAAAAAATCGTAGTGATTCATAATTAATATGAAGAATCGAATTTCTATTGCGATGATTATCACAAAATAATTTTCAAAATTGGTACCACTTTATTTATATAGAAATTTGTACTATTAAATGAATTGCACGATTTACTACAAGTATGTATAATTCGATTTATTTTTTTAATAAATATTAATTAATTTTTACTATATTTTGCTTTAATAGTAAGTCAACATATTTAATTATAAAGTCAAAGTTACTAATTTTATATTATTTCATCAACCTCTTTCAATATACTAGTAATCAACATGTGCATTTGCACAGAGAATAATACTTTAAAAAGATAACTATATAAAAAAAGTAAAAAAAAATTATAATTTAATTCATGAAAAAAAATATAAATTAAGAAAATAATTCTCAAAATTGATTTTGATCAAGTAATTGCTATGGAAGAGCCGTTACAATCATTTTCTTCATGCTAATACACCCGGCTATTTTCATGAGTGGGCGTGACTTAAAATTTGAGTACAATTTTGTAACTCCCTTAATTGGTTTATGTTCATAATTTATGCCATTCAAGCAAATTATTTGTAACTTAAAAATGAAATTGAATGTTAAAAATTTTGGAGGGAGAATTAAAATTTAATGCATGATAATATAATTTAATGCTTTGTTGCTCCTCTTTATATATATATATATATATATAGATATAGATATAGATATATATTATTATTTATTTGACTTAAACGTTTCTTCCATGTTGTTATTGAAATTATAATTGTTTAGTTTAAGTAATAACTATTATAGAATAATTAAAAATATGATTATGTTTTAATTAACAATTATGTTAAAAGTCATTGATTAAGTTTCAGTTACTGATTTTACAAAAATAATACTACTATTGAATTGTAATGAAAAAGACGAAAAATCTAAATAGTTTTATTAATGTTTTTATTAGCAATTATATATATATATATATATAGTTAGAGAGAGAGATTAAATATTCATTGATTAGTTTGTTGTTTAAGGATTTAATTAAAAGAAAAAAATAAAGCAAACATGTCTTTGTAATGTTTTTTGGGGAGGTTCGTGGCGCTTATTTCGAACCTTGGTCATTTATATTTTTGATGTACTTAATTTGGACTTTTTAATACTTCTAAAACTCTTAGACTCACTTTAGATTTAAAAAATTCTTAAATATCATTAGGAATTTTATTTTATTTATTATTTTGATTTGTCTGCATTTTGCAAGACTTATTGAGATTTCATAAATAAAAACCATCTATGAAATTTCACATCAAAACTCGCCTCAAGACATAAGATTTCCAAGAATTTAAATTTAAAAGTATTAAAATATCTTATATTTAAGCATATACTATGAATTATTCACGAAGTGTGTATTTAATATTATATGTGTTTGGGATGATATCACTAGGAATTTGAGCAATACACCACCTGTTCGGACAATAGTAGCCAGAAAGATGTAGAAGCAAAAAATTAGGTGTCACCATCATGTGCCGCAAATGGCTGACCAAACTGAAGAAAAGTGATAGCACAAAAGCACGGCCCAATTTAATAGTTATAGTTTTCAAATTAGTAAAACCAATTTCACTTAAAATATTTTCAAGTAAGACCCCATTTATGCCTTGATTTTCACTTATAAAAAGGGCACCACAGACTATGAAGTGCATACCCTCTCAAACTCAAACCATACGCAATAACACACAAAATTAATTATTATATCTTGCAGTCCCTAAAGTAATGGCGAACTACAAGTTCTCAATCGTTTGCATTTTCCTTATTGCTGCTCTTTTAGCAGGTACTCCATTCCATTTCTTTGTATCATATCCAGTCCTTTGATTTTATTTTATTTTTGTTCACAGCAATTAATAATGTCATGGATTGACTATTATTCATATATAATGTTAACCTAAAATTTTTCATTTTTTTTTTTACATTTTTCTTTGGTGTGTTTGTTTGTGTGTGTGTGTGATCTTTCGCAGAGGGGGAGGGAGATGTTCCGTCGAATTGCATTACATCAGTCAAGACAGGATACGATTCTCCATGCAAAAAATTCTGCAAAAAAAATTCAAAACGTTCCACAAAATGTTGGGTTCGCTGTACTGTACGGACTAAAATCGCAGCGAAAATTATACAATATAATTATCATTTATCAAATAAATACTTAATCCGTAAGTATATATAGCGAATAAAATGATCGGCATCTTTTAAAATCACGTAAAAATACGAATTTTGATTTGTAGAGAATTTCGAAAATCTATATATATATAATTACTAGCTAATAACATTTAATAAAACCTATTTAATTTTACCTATGTGACAATTTAACAAATTTCCCTCTAAAAACCGTTACATTTTCATGTATTTAATCTTTCATTTAATCATTAAATAATTAATACTCATTACTTCAAAATTACAAAAATCATTTTAAACTTTTGATTAATGACAGTTGACCATATAATGTGTTGACCGTATAATGTGCTTAGATGTTATTATTGTTGTTACATTTAATTTTTTTTTAAATAAAAAATATATTTGAAATTCATAAATAAATAATAAATAATTCACAGATAAAAGACATACTAAAATATACATTACATCCAATCAGATAAACGCAATTTACAAAAAAAAATATTACAACTCTTTTAATTGTAAATTTGGTCTGCAAAAAAGTGAAAGAAAAATAATTAATTATTATATGCATACAGACTCACAATAATTTATTTATATCTGTGCAAATGCACAGGTCGAATACTAGTTACCTTTAATTTTCTTCAAATAGTGACGATGAAGAGGAAATCAATTTCCGGTTATGTGGCTATCACCGTCTTCGTGTATCTAACCATAAGGGATCCAAGTGTCTCCCCTCTAATCGAGTCCACCTTTTGGATTCCGACTCCGCGAACAATTTCTTTGCTAGTAGAAATTTTCCGGAATCGAATCGGTATAAGGAATTAAATTGAGAGGAGATTTTTTTTTTTTTTTTTCAAAAATCCGAGAGCTTCTCTTGAAAAATGGGAGATCTATTTTTCTTGCGTACATCTCAATTCTCATATCCTCTATCATTCAAACTCATCTAAAGTGAGTTATATAAATGCTTATGGGTTAACAACACCACCCATCAATTATTATTTTATTTATTTAAAAATGGTAAGAAACTCCATTCCACCAAAACTAATTTTAAAATACTTAATTATGTAAGAATGAGGTGGATATGATAATGAAGATTCCAATAATTCATCATCATCAAATTTTTATTTTTATTTTAATTTTAATCTTTAATCTTAATTAAAGATTAAATAAAAATAATGACATATAATTTATGAAACTAACTTTCAAAATTAATTGGCCAAAATCTTATCTCCCATGTAAAATAAAATCTCCTCTTTTAAGTAGGCTTTTAATATATATAATCATATTAATATTTGGATTTGAAATTTTAAAGTCCAACTTTAAAATTCAACTATTAATTTAGTAATTCCAATAATTACTTAATTAATATCCAAAGCCTAATTAATCAATCTAATTGATTAATTTATTTTATTCCTTTAATTGACATCTAATAAAAATTAGATTTAATTAAATAATCAAATTTATTTAATTAAGTCTTGTCAATTAATCCAACTATTGGAAATACCAATTTCAAAATTGTCATCATCCAAAATTTGGTGTGACCCTTTTAGGTTCACGATTAACACTAGTAGTGGGTTTACAACTAGTTTGTAATTTAAATTAATCTAATTAATTTATATTCTTGAAATTAACTCCTTAATTTCAAGAACCCACAAATCATGGGAACACCTAGCAAGTAGCATGATTATCTAGTGTTAAGTGAAATAGCGAGTAAACCTTTTTAATTGCAAGTGCATACATGTAAAATCCTTTCAACAACTAATTTCCCGGTTAAATCTTGGGCATGGTTTTATGTGTCGAAACCCAATTGATTTAATAACTATGATTCCATTTCAAGTTTAGTGATTCCCTTATGAATCCATATTCATCCCGCCTTGGCCAAGGTCTTTGAATCACAAACTATGAAAAACATAGGAAATTTACTTATCCACATAAGTGTCGAATTCTTTGTTGGCCACAGATAAACCTCCATGCATATTAATACAATACCCAAAATATCTCTTTTATGATTGTCCAGCAATCAAAGGATAAATCAAAGTAAAGCACAACATGCACAAGATTACTATCGTGCCTCAAGTCAGAGGATCAGTCATGTACTATTGCAACATGAAAATTCTTATTCGACAGTTAAAACTTCCAGTTAAGAATTTTCATCGGGCCATGTTCAGTGAACTTGTTCTTCAACAAGCACCCGCATATATGCATTCGCGTCCACACGCTAATGTTGATGGAATGCAACATTCTCATCCGATGAGCATACATCATATGCACAATTCTTACCGGGTTATTCGACGTCCTGTCTCGAAACACCCATCGACTTGAAACTTATTTAAGATCACAACTTTAAAGACATGTTCTATGATTGCCATCATATGCGCAACCATGTCTCATAGCTAATAATGATCTAAGGACTTTATCATATGTGCAAATATAGGATAAATGCAAATACATAAGATAAAGTTATGCCTCAAAATAATATAATTTCCAATAAATTGTTTTATAAGTAGAAATAAATCCAATCTGATTGGAACGCCGGACATTCTACTCTAACACAAAATACTTACCAGACTGCGTACGAAATCCAGAAATTGGCACGGTTACTGTAGCTGTTGCTCTTATAATTGCTATTTCTGAATCAATAGTAAACTTATATAACATGTTATAGTAGGAAAAAACCATGTTGGCGTGGTTCTCCTCTCGTTTGTTTTTCTTGTAAGGGCTAGTGAGCTCTCCGATTTGTACTCGTCATTTTCAATGTTATGAGATTTGATATCGTTTGAAAAAAGAAAAAAATACTCGGCGTTCCAATCCGATTGGATTTTTTTTTTCTAGTTGTAAGGACAATCTATTGAAAATTATATTATTTTGCGGCATCACTTTATTTTATGTCTTTGCATTTGTATTATATTTTCACCTCCTTAATTAGATAAATGTTAGCTATATATGAGGCATGGGTTTTAAATGTTGAATAAGATTTTTAATTGGAAGTTTTTAAATGTTGAATAAGATTTTCATGTTGCGATAGTACATGGGTTGATCCGCTGACTTGAGCCACGATAGTAATCTTGTTCATGTTGGCTTTACTTTGATTTATCATTTGATTGATGGACAATCATAAAAGAGATATTTTAAGTACTATATCAATGTGTATGGAGATTTATCTGTGGCTTACATAGAATTCGACACTTATGTGGATAAGTGATTTTCTTATGATTTCATAATTTGTGATTCAAAGACCTTGGCCAAGGCGGGATGAATGTGAATTTATAAAAGAATCACTACAATTGAAATGAAATCATAGTTATTAAATAAATTGCCTTTCGACTTAAAATACATGCGGAAGATTTAACCGGAAAATTAGTTGTCGAAAGGGTTTTAAAATCAATTAGCTATTTGAAAAATCCACTTAATGATATAAAAAGAAAAAGATAATAATAATTTTAAAATAATACCTTGAAAAAGTTTGTATATAATTTTTTATAAATGTATAACTTCCACAAATATTTAGTGTGAATATATAATTGGTTAATAATAATAGTAATTTATATATATATATATATAGGGTCGCGCTCCAGCGAGAATGGTGCTCAGTGAAAGAAATAAGAATAAATTGTAGTCATCGGATCTGATGATCTAATGGATAAAAAAGCCAAAATTATACATTCATTAAGGGTAATACATACATTTTTACTCACACACCAACTACCCCACCACATTAATGGGCCCCACCCACAATTAAATCGTCCCACCCCAACTGTCACCCATCTCTCTCTCTCTCACACGCACACACGCAGACCCACACACATACACTCACGAGAATCGATCTGTGCACGCCAGCCACCGGCGACTCCACAGAGTGTCGCCGCAGCCACCGGCCACCCCATAGAGCGCCGCCACAGTCATATAGTCTGAAACGTATAAATTTATCGCGAGTGCGCTCAACGTTGTACGAAAAAGTATAAAAACTAAAATTTGCGGAAGCAATAACCAAAGATTTAAAAACTCTTCAGGGAAGCATCCCACTTCCCCTCAGAGCTCTTTCATTGATAGCTATCAAAAACATAGTTTGGACTTACACAATAGAACTCCCTTTTATTCTAGCCACAACTATGAACTAGCCTATCAACTAATTCTCCGGCCACGTCCCGTGGACTTATTATCTCACACTTACTCCTTAAGTGTGATTCCCAAAATGCTTGAATCAAAATAAAGTAAAGAATACAACCAAAATGATTTCAGTTCTTTTATCGCCGAGTGTATAAAGAACTGAAATTCATGAACAAAATCTGTAAGCACTTAGACTTGAGGCTTGAAGATGACTCTAGAGTGAAAAAGATAATCAGCAGCCTCTTTTGTTCTTCAAGTCCGAAATATATCAATGCACTCCTTAGGTTTGGAGTCTTTTCCAAGCATAGGACTCCAATCATGATTTCCTTCCTAAAATGTAGCATGTGAAAATGGTAAGTGATAATCTTCTTTTCTCTCTCCAAGATCTTCTCCATAAGCACGCCCCTCTTTCCTTATTGCCTCAGGATCCGATTTCCTACAATATATAAACACATAAGAAGATCAAGTATTCCTTTTACATAATATAAGATAATTTAGGAAACATGAATTACATAGAACTTCACTTATTTACGAATTTAATGCATGCAGGAACTTCCTTTCGAACTCATGCCAAAATATTATGTCTTTCAATCTCCTCCTTTGGCATCTAGTTCGAAAATTACCTGCAAGGGAAGGTAACAAGCACAACAACACAAAAAGTATTACTGTGTACACACACAGTTCTACTGATCAGTTCCTGCAAGCAATAAACAATAAGCTGCATTCCATAAACCAACTAAAGCAAAAGTTCATCACATGAACAATAGTAGCAAAAGGCATCACATCACATCACAAAAGCAAATGAGATACGAGGTTCTTTAATACATAAAGACCTCACTATAGCCCTCCCACACACAACCTAACCACTAATAGAAAGCAGCAGCAACTTACACCAACTTCACCCAGAAGTAGACTCTCCCCCTGACTCAGATGCATCCTCTTCATTCTCAGTCTCATCTCCCTTAGCCTTCTTGGACTTCTTCCCCTTTTTTGAACTACGGGATGCCGAAAGGCCTGTCCCTGAGTTCTTGCGCTGCAGCCCCTTGACAGCCTGAAGTACTTGGCGGAGATAAGCCTATTGGGCAGCAACCTTCTTCGCCACTGCATCCCACTCAGCAAGCAGCTGGACCAAGAATTCATCCCACTTGGTGGGAACCAGAGAACGAGCAAGATCAAACTTGGCCTTGGGAGTGGCCTTCACATTCAAGGTACGAGCACTAACCACAAATGCTTTCTCGGGGTTCTCAAGTGCATCATTGAAACGAGGGTTTACAGAGAAATTGTTAGCAGCAAGGAAGGACCAAATCAGACAAGGAAAGGGAAGAGTGCGACGAGACTCGGAATTAATGATGAAAGAGTGGATAATATCAAAAACAACCTCAACAAAGTTGAACACCTGCCCATCCATGATCCAATAGAAAACTTTGCTCTGAAGTTCAGTGAGCAAATTCTTGTTGGAGGTAGGCGTCCAATTTCCAGCACCAATTTTGTGGAGGATGTTAGCGGTAAGGCAGAGAGAACTCACAGAAAGATTTGAACCAGACCAGGTATCAAGATTTTTATCAGAAAGGGTTTGGGTAACAACATCAAGATCAACCTCAGACAAAGACGGAACATCAGCAGGTAAACCCAAATGCACATTCAAAAGCTCAGGAGAAAAATCAATAACTCTATTCCTAAGAAAGAGTTTATAAAAACGAGGGCTACCAGGAGTAAAAACAGCAGGGGTCAAATTGGCATAAAATTCCCTCACAGCTTGACCACAAAAAGGAAGAAGATTAAACATAGTCTTAGACAAACCGACATCCTCAATAAGCTTAACAATCCCCAATTCCTCATACTTCACATCACTAAGAGGATGTTAAGCCCAAAAACCATAAGTAGAAAAATCCTCAAAACGACCAAAAGCAGCTTGAGTATAGAATCTGTTCGAGTAAGCGTTGGACAAGTCGTAGTCGTCATCCTCGGGTTCGAGTTCAACAGGAGCGGTCTCCATTGGTTCTTTACCCGCGCGCCTCGCGGATCGACGAACAGACGGACGGCGAGGAGTCTCTTGGTCGGAGCGAACTTCAATGGTAGTACCAGCAGTATCGGATTTGTCTCCATCCTTGGTGGTTGACTTTGTTCCAGACGTGGGAAACGCCGACGACTCCCCCTGAGTTGTGGCGGCGGCGATTTCTTGAAGCAAGTGAGGAGAGAGAACAAGAGCATTAGTGGACATCGATGAGGGTTGAGGAGTTTTGATCTCGGTGTCCGTCTTTTCTGGTGAAGGGGACAGAGTAACATGTGAAGTCTCCTGCGGTTGAGAGGGTTCTGGTGGCGGCGACTCACGAGGCGAACTCGGAGCGACTGTGTACCGACATCGCTTACTTCCCTTGTCCTTGTGCTTCTTATGGCGTTTCTTCGACTTGTCTTTGCTACCAGCCATGGGTGAAAGATGAGGATGGAGAATTTTGAAAAACTATGGTTTGAATCGGTGAAGAGAGAAGTGAAGAGAGAAGGAGGAGAGTTGTGAGAAGGCAATGAATGAGAGAAGATAGGTTGCGTGTTTATCTTTAAAAGAATCTGACATAGATAACCGCAAAAGGCAGTTTCCACGTCTCAAGGTAATGGGAGAGAGAGAGTAATTGGACAATTTTAGGTATCTCAATCCCAACCAAATCAAAATTCAAACACCTCACAACTTCCCACAAAAATAACTTCCCAAACCATTTTGAAATTCAAATAGGAAAATCAGATTTTATTCCATCATATGTACCACACAAAATATATAAGACCCAAATAGCTCAACTTCTCGAAGGAAATCATGTGATTTATGCCTAAAAATGAAGAAAGAAGAAAAAAAAAATTCATGCAAGACACTAAGTTCAACAAAATTCATTCCTAATCTCCTTAAGTGAGATTGATGCATAATTAATCCAAAATCGACATTGTGCCACAAACACACCAAGGAACAAAACTGGGGCGGAATATATATATATATATATATATATATATATATTTATTTGTAGTGCATATCATATTACTCTGAAATTCCAATCACCAAAAGAACATGAGCTTTATTATTCACTAGGTGTTTCACTTAGTAACAATCATTGCCATAGTGAAAGTCAACCCCACTACTTTACCCAATGACTTTAAGCAACATATTCACATCGAGGTGTTTCACTTAGTAACAATCACTGCAATAGTGAAGGTCAACCCCACTACTTTGCCTCAATGCTCGATGAAAGAACCCCTCTTTTTTTGTTTTTTTTTTGTTTTTTTGTTTTTAAACCTTATGCACTACGATTTTTATGAGAATGACCACCTTATAACTCCAGATAAAAGCACCACACAATAAAGTGCAGTGGTTGTCAATAGCTACCACCCTTCACACGTCTTCTGTCCATGACGCTCGTTCCACAGTCGATCCAAAAGGAAACGAACCATGTGCTAGCTATCGCTCTAGATCATTGTGTGAAGGCAGCTCTTGTTGACAGAAATAAATTTGTTCCAAGGCATGAAAGAACACGCAATCAATCAAGGACAATCAACACTTCACCCACTTTCAGGAGGTTCGGAAGTTCATTCATGACTTAGTGGTGAGAGAATATGCAATAATACACAGCATGCCCAATGCAAATAAGATCCTATGTGCTTACAAGCAATGCAATAGATAGTAATATAGATAATATACAATACAATATAATATAATGCAAATTCACGCAAGCAATCAGAGAGTGCACATCCCTAAGGATTTCCTTAGAGAAATGAACCGTTGAGAATCCAGTGCCTTGGTGAATATATCAGCCAACTGGTTTTGTGTTGGCACATAGTCAAGAATAATCACTTCATTTTCTACCAAATTTCTGATGAAATGGTACCGTATATCTATGTGTTTGGTTCTGGAGTGCTGAACAGGATTCTTAGAGATATTGATAGCACTGGTGTTATCACAGAATAGGTTTATGGTTTTTACCTGAAGGCTAAACTCCACCATCATTTGTTTCATCCACACAAGCTGGGAGCATCAACTTCCAGCCGAGATGTATTCAGCCTCCGCGGTAGACAGTGCAACACAGTTCTGCTTTTTGCTCAACCATGAAATCAAGTTGTTCCCAATGTAGAAACAACCGCCAGATGTACTCCGTCGATCATCAATGTTCCCAGCCCAGTCAGCATCACAATACCCAACACTGAAACATAGATCTGGTCTACTAGCAGTCAAGTATAGCAAACTTCCAATCATGCTCCTATAGAGCGTGGAGTCAACTGGTGTTCCAGCCTCATCCTTAGAAAGCTTTTTATGGCTTCCCATAGGTGTTGTTGGACACTTAGAATTCTCCAGACCAAACTTATTCACTAGATTTTAGCATATTTGGTTTGATGGAGAAAAATCGCATCCTTGGATTGCTTCACTTGCAACTCCAAGAAATAAGACATCTCACCCACCATGCTCATTTCAAATTCGTTAGACATATGACTCACAAATTCATTAACCCAAGCTTTCGAGGTAGAACCAAAGATAATATCATCCACATAGATCTGAACAATAATAATATCTTTGTTAGACTTGCGGACAAAGAGAGTCTGATCAACTCCCCCTCGAGAGTATCCCTTTTTAACCAGAAACTGAGTCAAGCGTTCGTACCAGGCTCTAGGAGCTTGCTTGAGCCCGTACAAAGCCTTTTTCAGCCTATATACATAATCTGGATGATGAGGGTCCACAAAACCTTCAGGTTGCTTCACATAAGCAACCTCTTTCAAAAAGCCATTCAAGAACGCAGACTTCACATCCATTTGATATATGATAAAATCCAACATGCATGCAATTGATAGGAACATCCTAACAGACTCTAGACGTGCAACAGGAGCACATGTCTCATCAAAGTCAACACCCTCCTCTTGGGTGTACCCCTGTGCCACTAATCGGGCTTTGTTCTTGGTAATTTCCCCAGATTCATCAGTTTTGTTTTTGAAAATCCATTTTGACCTAATCACATTAGAATATGAGGGTCTAGGAACCAGTTCCCAAACATCATTTCTAACAAACTGTTCTAGTTCTTCTTGCATAGCTAACACCCAGAAATCATCACACAAGGCTTCTTTTGCATTTTTTGGTTCTAACCGCGACACATAACACGCAAAATGACACAGGCCAGCCATCTTCCTAAAATCAGGTTTAACACCACGAGTAATACGTTCAGCTATTCCACCTATAATTTGATCGTTAGGATGATCCTTCTGAATTTCGGCAGGTGGGTCACGCCTAAACTCAGTAGGACTTCCTGAGAAAGCTGGAACATTATACTCATCATGAGAGCCAGTAAAAACACCATCCAAAAGTTCTGAATTTTCAGTTTTAATTTCATTCAAAACATTATCAGGTTCATCACCTACAGATTTCTTCCCACTACTAACATCAACCCTGGACACATCAGGAGTAATAACAGTATCAGAAAAATCATCAAAAACAACATTGATTGACTCCATTACTACCTCAGTACGAAGATTATATACACGATAAGCACGACTATTTGAGGAGTACCCAAGAAATTGACCAATGTCACTTTTGGATTTAAACTTACCCAAATGCTCCCTGTCATTGTAGATGTAACAACGACAACCAAAAACATGAAAATATTTCACATTGGGCGCCTTACCTTTCCAGAGTTCGTAGAAGGTGGTTCCAGTACCTCTCCTGCAATATACACGGTTAGTAATATAACATGCCGTATTAATTGCTTCAGCCCACCATTTTAAAGACATCCCTTGAGATACTAACATTACCCTAGCCATTTCCTGCAAGGTTCTATTTTTACGTTCTACCACGCCATTCTGTTGAGGAGTAATAGGTGATGAGAATTGATGGAATATTCCTCGTGAATCACAGAAAGACTCAAATCCACGGTTTTCAAATTCTTTACCATGGTCACTTCTAACAGCAACAAGACTAGTTCTTTTTTCATTTTCCAGTTTTAACACAAGTTTCTGAAATGCCTCAAGAGCATCAGATTTGTTTTTTAAAAAATCAACCCACGAAAATCTGGAAAAGTCATCTATACAAACCATAATATACTTCTTACCGCTGTAGCTCTCTACCTGTATCGACCCCATCAGATCCATATGCATCAGTTCCATAATGCTGTTCGTACTAACCTCTGTCATTCTCTTGTGTGAGGCCCTCTTTGCTTGCCCATCTGACACGATCCGCAGACCCATGATTGTTCTTTCTTTAGCTTTGGCAAGCCACGAACCGCACCTGTAGAAGATAACTCATGTAAGTGTGGGTAATTAATATAACCAAGTTTCTGATGCCAGAGTTCAATCGTATCAACACTGGTCTTATTACATTTCAATTCAAGTTCAACTAGGTAAAAATTGTCCCTAGATCGAGTGCCAGTAAGAACTTGATTGTCCTCTTGATCAGAAACAAAGCATTCAGATTTAGTAAAATTAACATATAAGCCTTGATCACACAGTTGACTAATACTCAACAAGTTAGCTTTCAGATTTTCTACAAGAAGAACATTTTGAAGCTTAGGCAAACCAGGAACATTTAAACAACCAATCCCAAGAACTCTATTCTTAGCACCATCACCAAAAGTCACAGTACTAGAAGACACAGACAAGATATTAACCAAGTTAGATTTAGAACCTGTCATGTGACGAGAACATCTACTATCAAAGTACCAGTCAGAATTAGAAGTGGATTTCAAGGCAAGGATAGACGACAAGCACATGTTCTTACTGCCTTTGGGAACCCAAATCATTTTCTGTTCATGATTTATCAAATCAACCTTTATTTTAGGTGCTTTCAAAGGCACACCAAGTGGACTCCAGTCAACAACTTGACCACTATAAATATCATTTTGCATTCTATAGCATTTAGGTCGGATATGACCACGAATACCGCAATAAGGACATACAGGCACAAAGTTCTTACTTGAATTCGCACGCATTTTTTTAGAAGAGTTGGGCTTACCATTCTTGTCATCTATGTTATAACCTTCTTTTACAAAGGTCAAATCTGACTTCCTCAGAGATGTACTCGGTTCGCCTATCTTACCCTTCAATTTCAGATCACGAAATTTCTTACTCAGATCCGTAACAGACAGCTGTTGACTCATCCTTTGAACTTCAGCAAATGAGGATTTGGGTTTATTAATCATTTTGATGATTTCATCACTCTTGCCGAGTTTCTCTTTCATGGTCGCACAATAACTCCGAAGTGACACACTTTCCTCAGTCACCCTACCAAGTTTTTCTTTTAGAACACCGATCTCGGTTTCTCTTTCTCCCACAAGTTTCTGCACAACAAACAATTCATTACGCAAGGATTCAATGTTAAAGTTCTTCTCATCACTTACCTGTTTGCTCAGTTTGTCGCTATGTTCAAGTAGAGCAATTTTGGCGTGACAACTGTTGAGATCCTTGTCTTGCTTTCCTGCCTGAAGATCAGATTTGATGAGCTTCTCGTTCAAATCAACGGTCAGAGCTCTCATTTTTTGAAGTTCGTTCTTGAGATAAGTAAGGTCTTTCTCAAGTTCTGCTGACCGTTGTTCCAATCGCTTCATCTTCTTTGTCTGAGCTTGATATTTCTTGATGATTTTGGCAGCTTTAAGACACTTCTCTATAGCATACGTGTGGAGCAGAAGGTTCTCTGTAGTAGGATCAGAAAATTCTTCCGGTTTAGAATCACTTGGTTCATTTGTGTGAAAACCTGCATCAGATTCAACATCAGTGAGATGTACAGAGGAGGTAAAGCAGTTATATTAATTAAGTGGACAATTTGCAAAGTTATTAGAGTAGAGAGAATTCTCAGTCTTCTCTGCTTCTTCCTCTTCCTCATCACTGCAGTCGGACCATGTAGCTTTATAGGTTTTGTTCTTCCTTTTGAAATTTGGACAATCTTTCTGAAAATGCCCAAAACCTTTACACTCCCTGCACTGGTCCTTTTCAACACCTTGATTGACATTCTAGAATTTTGACAGCTGCATACCAGGGCGCCGTTCTCCGGACTGCTGTATAAAGTTCTTACCACCTTCAGCAGACTTGATTCCTTGGAACCTTTTCTTCTGAAATTTCTTCAGTTTTGATACGTTCTTGGTAAGAACAGTGAGAGCTTTCATAATCTCGTCAGCATCGAAAGATTCCTCATTCGAATCTTCTTCTTCCACAATCGTGGTACGAACTTTAGCTTTAAGAGCCAAACCTTTTCCTTTGCTTATCTTCATTGAATCAAACCCATTGTTTATTTCAAATGTACGAAGATCACTGAGAAGATCATCAATGCCAAGTGATTGTATCCTCTGGAAGCTCTCCAATGCCGTTATCTTGATTCTAAATCTATTCGGTAAGGTTCTCATCAACTTTTGTACCTGTCTTGCCTCCGATACATGTTCACCAAGCATTGCGCTTTGATTTACAAGATTACAGAAGCGAGCATAGTACATATCTATGGTCTCATCATCTCTCATGCGGATCTCATCATGTTAAGTAGAAATCCTTTGGAGCTTCGAGGTTTTCACAGCATTTGTACCTTCAAATTGTCTTTCCAGAATTCTCCATGCATCTTGAGCACTTGTGCATTGAATAATCATCTTGTGGCGAGTAGGATCCACAGCCGACATGATTGCATAAAGTGCTCGAAAGTTTGCTTCTTCAGCTTGTCTTTCATCATCAGTCCAAATACCTCTAGATTTGTCGACCTGAACACGAGTACCCGAGGTTGAAGTCTTTGCATCCGAGGACTCACCTTCCTTAAAATCAGATGGAACTTTCGGCATCACTGGCAATGACCATCCTGATTCCACGACTTGCCATGTTCCTTTCCCTAGAGAACGTAAGAAAATAACCATCATGGATTTTCAATATCCGTAGTTCGAACCGTCAAGGAACGGGGGGCGCGAAACAGACATCCCATCGTGATTTATGGTGACCAATCATAGTCCCAAAGATCTTTATCCCGTATGTAGAACAGGAACACTACTCTGGTGCCAATTGAAACGTATAAATTTATCGCGAGTGCGCTCAACGTTGTACGAACAAGTATAAAAACTAAAATTTATGGAAGCAATAACCAAAGATTTAAAAACTCTTCAGGGAAGCATCTCACTTCCCCTCAGAGCTCTTTCATTGATAGCTATCAAAAACATAGTTTGGACTTACACAATAGAACTCCCTTCTATTCTAGCCACAACTATGAACTAGCATATCAACTAATTCGCCGGCCACGTCTCGTGGACTTATTATCTCACACTTACTCCCTAAGTGTGATTCCCAAAATGTTTGAATCAAAATAAAGTAAAGAATACAACCAAAATGATTTCAGTTCTTTTATCGCGGAGTGTATAAAGAAGTGAAATTAATGAACAAAATCTGTAAGCACTTAGACTTGAGGCTTGAAGATGACTCTAGAGTGAAAAAGATAATCAGCAGCCTCTTTTGTTCTTCAAGTCCGAAATATATCAATGCACTCCTTAGGGTTGGAGTCTTTTCCAAGCATAGGACTCCAATCATGATTTCCTTCCTAAAATGTAGCATGTGAAAATGGTAAGTGATAATCTTCTTTTCTCTCTCCAAGATCTCCTCCATAAGCACGCCTCTCTTTCCTTATTGCCTCAGGATCCGATTTCCTACAATATATAAACACATAATAAGATCAAGTATTCCTTCTACATAACATAAGATAATTTAGGAAACGTGAATTACATAGAACTTCCCTTATTTATGAATTTAATGCATGCAGGAACTTCCTTTCGAACTCATGCCAAAATATTGTGTCTTTCATAGTCGTTCGCCGTTGCCGCTCGTTGGTCCCCGAAAACGTCAGTGACCGTCGTCGTCCCTTCTTTACATCCACCGACCTTGCCGCTCAAATCCGACGTTGAGAAGGTCGTCTCCTCCGGCGACACCAGCCGGAGGACCTTTCAGACACACGACAGTTAAATTTTTCCGATGCTCTGCCGCCGCGTCACCGCAATCGTCTTCTCTTTCTTCACACACCATGGCAAAATCAGATCCAACAAACCTCGTCACATTGTTAGTTCGGTCAGAAATCGAGGCAGCGATGCCGACGACAGTGAAAAAGAGGAGGCCGCGACGAGAACGAGGAGGTATAAGGGCGACTGTCGATCTTCGATCGAGGGGGATGACAAAAACTACACAAAAATAATAATAATAAAATAAAAATAAAATCAAATTTTGTGGGGTTAATTTTAAAAATTAGATGAGTTTCAAGGGCTAATATGTAATTTTAGGAAAATTATATTGTAATATAATATAATTCATTCGTAAAGGGCAAAGTATTTCGTATGAACAGACAAATTAAAAATATAGTATTAGAGAATACACATTATTGTTAGCCGAAGTTAGGGCTATAAACGAGCCGAGCCGAGCTCGAGCTTAGGGTGTTCGAGCTCGAGCCTCTAACGAGCCGAGCTCGGCTCGGCTCGTTAAATAAACGAGCCTGAAATCGAGCTCGAGCTCGGCTCGTTAAGGCCTCGAGCTCGAGGCCTTAACGAGCCGAACTATAAAAATTATATAAAAATTCAATTTTCGAGCCTTAACGAGCCTTATCGAGCCGAGCCGAGCTCGGCTCCTTAGCCAAACGAGCTATAAATGAGCTCGAGCTCGGCTCGTTAAGGCACGAACTCGAGCCGAACTCGAGCCTTAACGAGCCGAGCCGAGCCAGACTCATTTAATTTAACAGCACTAGCCGAAGTGCACACTGATGACTGTGATAATGCACATTAGCGTGTAATTCTCAAACCAATTATAAGTGAAACATAACAAATATTAAATACATATATTAAAATACTAAATAATATTTTTATGACATAAATAATATTTATTTCAATTATTTTGGTTAATTGGGTAATCGATCAATTAAACTAATTATTTCGATTAGGTGTTTATTTTGGACTTGAATAAAAAACTCACACTGCAAAATGCACAATATTATTAATCATGATGCACTTTAGGGACTGACGTACTGCACAATAGTGTTAGACCAAATGCACGTTAATGCGTTTAAAAACGCGCATTAACATAATAATGTATTCCGTTCAATGACTCGGCGTGACGACAATAAAAGAAAAAAATGGTGTTATGCTAGTGTGCATTTTAACATATATATTTTAGTTATTTTGGTTCGGTTTCGACTTTATTTACAAAAAAAGAAAAAGAAAATTGAACTAACATAGTCAACTGAATTATATAAAATAAAAAATTTATTGATGCTACTGGAATATGATATATTTCACAAGACATTAATACTAAGTATATTTTTAAAAAATAAGTAATATGTTATATCAATTATCTTGGTTAATTCGGTTAAACAACCGAATAAACCAATTAATTGGGTCCAATTATAATTTGGTTTGAGACAAAAGTTCAACCGTTTCGGATTGCACAATATCGACCGATATTGTGCACAATATAGTTAGACGAATTGCACATTAATTTTATCAAGATGCACAACAACAATCGAACTAAAAAATTTGGTTCAATTTTTTGGTTTGATCGATTATTGGTTTCGTACTTTTAAAATTCCGTGACTTTTGACAATATATATATATATATATATATATATATATATATAAATTATTGAATAAACATATACAAATATCAAAATATCAACATCAACCGATTAAGAATAATGTGTATATATTGACCGATTTTTTTATAATATCGGTGACAATCGAGTACACATTTAATAAATTGTTATTTAGTAATATATTTTTCAACCCATATAATAAACATTTATAAAAATCGATCGTTCAGTGTTTTTCAAAAAATAAAAAATAAAAAATTAATAGTTTATTTTGGTTTTCCAAAATTTCGATCGATGAACAATATTATCGATTCCATAATTTATTCTAACAATTAATGTGCATGTACACGCACTATAATTTGCATTATACTTCAAATTATTGTGCATTATTAATTTTTTGTTAAATTATAAATTTTGCCCATAAATTAAATTGTAATAAATTGAAATTTATGAAATTGAATGTAAATCCTTGAGGCTTGTATTAAATAACTAATTTACTTCATTTCAAAATTGAAAAATACTGAAAGTGGATAAATTGCAATTAGATCCCTCAAAAGTATCAAATTTTTTCAATAAGAGCCCCCACTTCATTTGAACAGATCTGAATAATCCCGTACATAATCCTCAATCCTCAAACACATTTTTGTGTCTTTTCCGACCACTGCTGCGGGCGTCTTAGCCTCCGTAGATTAACCCTCTGACACTGTAACGCCCCACTTTATTTTAAAGATTTATCGAATTTAATTAATAAAAATCAGAGTTAATTTTTCGCAAATCTCATATTATATTTAAAACTCAGTGGGCGCTACTTAATTACTAAAACCTTTTAACCCAAAATAGAATTTCATCAGTTAAATTTAGAACTTGTAAAATAAATAGTCATAAAATTCTAATAGCGTTCAATAATTTCCCAAAACATGAATTTTTAAAACAAAATCAATATTCCAAAACAACCAGTAAAGGAAAATCCAAGTGAACATAAGTTCATAAAATTCTTTCGGAAGCAGAAATAAATAAATAAATAACGACCGCCCACTCGTCTTGATTCGTCATCCGCCAACTGCTTAACCTGCATCATTGAAGAGCAGGTGGGAGTGAGTACAGTTAACTATCGTACTCACACTATGCATATGAATAACATTTAAATGGTATGGTCGCAGCATGAACATAAACAATAAAATCATGTCACATCTCTAGTCACATCAATGACTCTAGTCTCATTAAAGACTCACTCATGTACTTCTATGTTCATCAAAGCTAAGCCATGCCATATCAGTGAAACATGGGAGTGCGTGCCACATCAATGACACGGCCTTCTCATAGGTCTTTATGAGATTTACCTCACAGGGTAACCGTATCTTATCATACGGGGTCAACCGTACCGATGACCATCAAGCTCACATCGATAGGCTACATGTTCATTTTCATACATAGATCACACCAAACTTTCATCAAAATTAAAATTACGCATATGCATAGATAATTTTTGAATAACAACCCACCTGGTCGGAGTCGAGACAAATCACAAAATGAGTTTAGGCAGCGAGTTCGACTCGTCAAGCACCTACATGTAATAAAATAGTTCTATTAAAGACTATTCGACAACTACTTAATCTAACTAAGCTTACGTAAGCATTTAAGCAGGCATTAAATCAAGGAAATCACATTTCCGAAAATATCACATAAGTTTTGAAAACTTAACCCGGGCAACGTTTGTAAAACCGACACAACTTTCAGCACACAACTCATATGATCATGAATCAAGTTGCATTGGAATTCTAAGACATGAATCTAAAATTCTTATGAAGACATCAAAGCAAATAAGGCCATTTAGTAGGTGATAAATTAACAAACATTCAAAAAATGAGTCACAGTCCAAAACTGGGTAATGCACTTAACCAACCCTCAATAATTACTCTCTAACTGGAGCTACACTCATGCTTTTAATGAAATTCAAAAACTACATGATAGACAACTCAAACGTCTACAACTTTTCTGAAGATCACTTTGGCAAATAAACACATTTTTAATAGTTTAAACACAAAACATTTGGTTCAGCAAATCTATCAAAAACTAACATATGATATGGACAACACTTCAGTATTTACAACCTAGATTGAGCTACAGATCTCTAAATGACATGATTCAAATCTCAAATTAAACCTTAAGCATGCCTCTACAACTTTCATTTAGAACAGAGAAGCATTTAAGATCATTTTGATAGGTTAAAATCGGTTCACATTCCATATCAGATGTCTGTCCAAGTAATAATTTACAACTCATGCATGTCTAACTTTATACGAGCACAACTCGAGCTACAGATCACGTATCGACATAAAATTTATCTCATTTGAAAGGTAAGAAATCGATATATAACTTTCATGAAGAGTATAAGTTCATACGAGCACATTACGATATGATAAACAGGTCACACATTAATTACAGATATGCTGCCGGGTAGTAGGAAAACTGAACGCGCAACATTTTTGTAAAAATCACAACTTATTCGATATAACTCGAAATCGAGAAATTCCAAATCCCAGGTTTAGAAAACTGAACATACTACATTTCATGTGAAGACCACATTTTCAAAGAACAGGTTTCTAATGGCCTAAAAGGCGGCACAACAGAACAGCAGAAACGCGATTTCACATGAAATATTAATGAACACATATGACGAATGTTCTAAGCTCGACCATGATTATTATGACTTTCTCGACAGCAAATAAACGAGCATATTGAGGTTCAACATGATACTCGGTTTAACTAAGGTCACGAGCATAATTCAATAAACGAAACGACATATACGAGCCGGTAGACATTCGAAATAAATCCGACTTCAAACGAGAATTCGGAAACACGTATGATATATACATATATATCTATCATGCAATATACGAATACGACCGGAATAACGAGAGGGTTCGAAATGAGTTACCCACTTTCGAAAATTCACGAACTAACGGAGGAAAAACGGGCCGAACGACGGCTCGGCTGAACGGGACTCGAAAAAATGAAATGAAAAGAGACGAACGGCACGTCGGCTCGATGGCTTCTCGCGTCTCGCCGGAAACGAAAGTGCAGCAGCGGCTGAGGATGAGTCGTCGCTGCCGCTGGTCGCGAGCTCATTGGAAAAAGTCGAGAAGCAGGGTCACCGGCAGGGTGAAGCTTGCAGGCGGAGGAGATGCTCGCGGAGAAGTCGAACTCGCCAGAAAAATTTTTCGGTTGCTGCTACGGAGGAGCTCGCAGGTGGTGATGACGAGCGGCGGCAACGCTGCTTCGTGGAGGAGCTCGCCGGACTGAAGCTTCGCTGGAAGAAGAGCTCCTGCTGGCCGCGACGTGCTGGTGGTGAAGGCGAGAGAGAGTTGCAGAGGCTCGCCGGACTGAGAAAAACTCGGGGAAAGAAATTTCGTGTCGGAATTAATGGCGACAGAAATTTGAGAGGAAGATGATGGTGTTGACAGAAGATAACACACTGAACGTGGCGAGAGATAGATGAGAGAAATCAGATTTATCAAGAAGAAAACATGTGAGGTATGAGAGATTCCCGAATCAAGATCGAGAGCTTAGATGGGAAGAAGGTGATTTTCACGTTATCATGTGAGAAAGGAGAGATACAAAACTTGTATCTATATGCTAAGAATATAAATAAACTATTCTTGATTTTAAGAGAAAGCACACGCACACACACTCACCTATTAAATGAACCGGGTATAATCGGGCTCGATTAATCGCATGATAAAAAAATAAAAATCAAAAAATATTTATTTAATACATACATTATTTAAAATAATAATATTTATAATAATAATCTTAATTAATTCGTAAACAACGGATTTACGAATCTGCTAATTTTCGACCACTGGTTATCGGACTCAATTTCATAAATTCAGAATAATCATAATGTTCGGAAAAATTAAATATGACGACTCGTAAATCTTTTAAATTCACGGAACCGACATTATATATATTTATTAGCGCACACAAATAAATACATTATTAAGTAATTATTTAACTTTGGCAGTAAAATAAATAATACTGGTAACATATCCGTAAAATTCATTTTTCAATCGGATTTTATTCGGTTCACATAACTAAGCTGAAATCGTCGTACTACAACCGTTTTCCAATAAAAAGATCGAGTACTCAAATATTTTATTTAAGTCGACATAGCGACCAAATAAAATAATTATAACCTTATAAATAACATTTGATAGATAGAATATCCCGAGAAATTCTATAAACCGAACGGGGTGTTACAATCTAGTCCCATTAATTATTTAATACGAATAATAAACATTGAAAATTGGCATTCATTAAAAAAAATAATAATAATAATACATAATAAACAATCTCAAATAATCCCTTATCTAAAATAAACGGACCAGAATAAAATCTAACACTGGCCCAATTACAGAATAGAACATAACCGAGAATATATTTATATATATAATCACATAATCAAAGAAAATTAGAAAAAAAAAATCTAATATTCAAATGGGGCATTACAGACACCTTCATCCTCTGAATCTCGACGACAAGCAGCCGCCGCCGGTAGAAGTGGTGGGCGTTGCTGACATTCAGTAAGTGGGCGCTATACGGTTTGTTGTTCCCCGACAGAAATGGTGGATTGTTTTGAGGAGATCCGGCAAGGTCACGGCGTTGGCCGTTTTTGTTTTTTTGGCCGCCGGGCTGAGATTGAGGACGCCGGCCATGCCAAGCGTGGTTGTTGGTAGCGGACGGATTGGATGCTGAGGCAGTTCGGAGACGGCGGAGACATGGTGGACGGGCCTGCTATTATGGCTGACGACGGCGGGGCACTTTGGTGGCGGCGGCGGGCCTGAGAACGCGGCTGACGTGCGGTGACGGTGGCGGCTGCATTCTCGGCTGGTGGAGGCGACGAACAGTGACGGCGGCGAACAGTGACGACGGCGGTTGGGCTGAGCAAGCGACTGACGTGCGGTTGTCGGATCAGATGACGCCGTAGGAGTGTGCGTGTGCTATATATATATGTGCGTTACAGTATGTGTAACTGAGAGAGAGAATCTAGTTAGTGTGTAACTGCGAGAGAGAGAGAGAATTTGGTTGGTTGTTTGGTGGTGGGCCCCACCTGAATGTGTAATGTCTTTTTTATCCGTAGTGAGTGGTCAAATGTATATATTTGACCATAAATTGCACATTTATTTACGAAATTGCCATTACATGTTTGACTGCTATAATTAAAATTTGACTTGATCACTACCATTGATATGTTGAATCCAATGGTCCGAAATTATTCTTATTTATTTCATTATCTACCATTCTCACATGATCCTATATATATATATATATATATATATATACATACAAAGAGAGAGAGAGAGAGAGAGAATGAATATATCAGAATGGTAGATAGTGATAGAAATTAGAAAAAAGAATGATTCTGAACCAATGGATCCAGCATATCAATGGTAATGATCTAGTCAAATATTAAATATGACAGTCAAACATGTAGTAACAGTTTTTTAAATAAATGTACAATTCGTGGTCAAATATTATCTTTTGACTACAAATTAAGGATAAATTGGACATATGTTACCATGCACTAGCATGTGGATTCCACCACCGCCCAACATTATCTCCAACACCCACCTACCCGTTTTCTACCTACCCCATTCATCATTATATTTCACTTTCAAACACACACACGCACAAACACACACTGCACGCACACACCATTCACACTCATGACTGGGCACACTGCCGGCCCACTAGATCCGCCGCCCGGCAACGGCTGGCGGCAGACGATGGTGCCACCACAGTATCCCTCTCTCTCCAGAATTCCGACACTCTCGGTTACCCACCCCGCCGTCGAGCTTCCCCAGCCTCCCCATCTCAAGAAATCCGGCGGTCACGGCCACGCAGCCCCGCCGCCGCGCCTCCGATCCCCATCCCAGCCGACGCGTCTCCTCAGCCCGTCTGACGCGCCCCGATAGCCTGGTCACTGAGCATCCACAGCCCCGCTTCTGCGCCACTGTCGCCCGTCATCGGAGGCGATGATGATGGCTGTCGAACATTGTATCTACCGGGTTGGTCGGCAAGATGGTGATGGCCGTCAGCCAGACGCTTCCCAGGCGTTGGCCACGGGTGCTGAGATGGTGACGGGGATCTGAAGCGACGGCCAACGCGGTGGCTGTGAAAGATGACCAGGACTGAAGAGTTACGTTTTTGAGATTTGGACATTAATGTGTGGTCTTTTTTAAAAAAAAAAAAATAGATATAGTACAACGACCATTTGCAATTAAAAAAATATTATTTAGATTTGGATCCTGAATTGTGATTTTGAATGATGCACGCATGTTATTGTAATGTGTTGTTATTGTTTTGGATTTTGGGATCTGTTGGGGGGATTTTAAAACCAGAACTTAAGTTTGTAATTTGGGCCAACTTTTGATAATTCGATAAGCCTCAAGGACTTAAGTGCAATTTTACATATTTTTGATGTATTAAATTTGAATTTATGTGTTAAATATGTAATTTATTAAAATTTTTATAATTGGACATTATTGTGCAAAGCATTGCACACTGCTGTCCAATTCATTGCACATTACTGCTCAATTCATTGCACAATATTAAAAAATAAAATATTATTTGATAAATGCACATTATAAATTGAATAAAACATAATTGAATAAAGAAAATATTATTTAAAAATAAATTTGTTTTTTTTAGTTATTTGAAAAAAAGCCGAACTCGAACTGAAATATACGTGATTTTAGAAGTAAAAACAATTTATCGAACCGAAAAAATTAATTCAACCGATTAAGTGCAATTCGATATTTATTATTGTGCAATTCATCTAACAATATAGTGTACTTACAGTGCATATATTTTTAATAATTTGTTCTAACAAAAATTAAAATCGAATTTAAATAATCGGTAACCGAAATACTATAAATAATATAAATAACTTAATATTTAAATTATAAAAATATATTTAGTACTTTTAATATTTATATTTTATATTTTTCTAGATAAAATAATATATATATATATATATATATATATATATATATAAACTATTTTTATATAGTTGGAGAAAAATCTAATCCTCCCAGCTCAACCACCGCTCCAAGTCGGGCCTATCTCCCAAGTTCCACCTGAGGGGGCTCCCACTGCAGAGGTGGTTGAGGTCGACACGGTTACTACTGCTACTGAGCCAAAATTACCCCTCCCGAGCGAGCAGCAACTCAGGTTACCCGGACCTTGGAAGATTCAACTTATCAGTCGGAGCTCATTAAGCTCTATTGTAATTTATTTGCTTTATGTAATGTTTATACTTTTTTATGTTGAATGAGAGTACCATGTTCCTCTTCAATGAAACTTGTATTTCCTCACTAGAGCCGTTTAAAGGCCCGCGACCCGCGGGTCTCCCCGCAAAAGTGGCGGGTTGGTCTTGGTTTTTTTAGGCCCACTAAACGGGCCAGCCCGCGTGGGCTGCGGGATGGGGCGGGGGCTGGCCCACCCAATTAAAAAAAAAAATGTACTTCCTGGTTTGCTCCCTCGCTCGTACTAACATGTGATATAATATATTTGTTAGAATATCACTTGTGAGTTGTCCCACATCATTTATACATGAAAAATAGACTCACCTTATAAGTCTAATGGACTACTTCTCCTTCCACCAATTGGTTGGGATGGAACCCCACTTGGGCTTCATCTGGGCTTTCCCTATTGTGGTGACTGTTTTCCCCCTGTTTCTTACATGGTATCAGAGCCGGTTCTATGTGTGACTGTGTGATGACGTACCCGTTTTCCCCACGTACCTGTTTATGTGAGTCTATTTCTAGTAGGGCTTGGGGCACCCAGCTCTATATATGGACTTGAGCTTCTTATTAAGAACTTTCAAGTGAGAGGGCGTGTTTGAATATCATTTGTGAGTTGTCCCACATCGTTTATACATAGAAAATAGACCCACCTTATAAGGCTGTGTTTGGTAGACCACAAAACTAGCTTATAGCTTATTTAAGTAGCTTATAAGCTACTTTAATTTTAATAAGCTTTGTTTGGTAACATGAGCTTTTTTTAAAAGCTCGAGCTTATTTGAAAAGCTTATAATACAACATACCAACTTTTTACTTTTATTCCACTTTTATATTATTTATTTTCATAATATTATAATTTATATGAGTTTTTTATTCATTCTCAAATTCTCTATTCAGGATTTCTCTCCCACACAAGATTTTGCGCAATTTTCATCGCCTGCAAATTTTTGTCGAGCACAAGAACTGGTGCATCCCCCAACTCTTTGTCGGCAGTCATCATCTACAAAAGAAGAGAGGTGATTTTTACAACAATTTTTTTCTTCAATTTTTGTATTTTAACTGTTTGTTGTGCGAAATCCATTGGAATTCATAAATTGGAACTCTTTTCGCCTGATGGGTTGTTGTTCGGAGGAGGAATTCATGATAGCTGGAATATAATAAACTCTGCTTTGTTTGTGTGGTTGGTTGGTTTTTGTTGATTTGTGCTTTATTTTGATTTTTTCACTGGTTGAATTTTATGAATTTATTCTCAATTGATTACTTGAACCTTTTGTTTATGATTATTTGAGCCTTTTGCACATCACTGCTTGTAGTTTTTTTATGGATATTTTTGGTGATAAGAACATGATTCTTGTTCAATAGATGTGGGGTTCGCGATTTATATTTTATTTTAATTTTTTCTTTCACTTTACAAAAATTTAACTAATTAACTTGGATATGTTGGTATGAATTCAATATTGATATCTTTTTGTGAGTCCATATAGTATTAAAAAGATATTTAATCAATGTAGTGAAACATGAAAAAAATATAGTGCCAAATATTTACTGGGCAGAATTCAATAGTGATCATGTGCAATGATTTGTGGGCTTTCTGATGCAAATAAAACCTGGTTTATGCATGCTAAGAACATATTTTAAATTGTAGAAATAGTTGGTGAATTGATTCTATCTTAATTTTTAGACATTTGATAGCTTATGTGTTTTTTGGACCCATAATATGAATTTTCAGTATTAGTATTTTTTTTATTTTTTTTTGGCTATTCTCTTGTTTGGAATTCTTATGTTAATAAAAATCTTTTTTTATTTTATGATTAATAGGTACACAATGGACGATGATCAAAGGAAGAAAATTCTTTTACTATTAGAATTGGGTAGTCAAACAAGTTCGATAGTTGCGTACTATTTCTATAGTCATATCTATAAAGAACCATGCATGATGTCTTGTCAAACAGGAGAGATTTGGATGAGAGAAGTCTTAACCGGACATCCAATTCGATGTGTTAATGCTTTTAGAATGAGTTCAAGTGTATTTATGCAACTATGTGAAGAATTGAAAGATAAGTATGATTTAAAAGCAAGTGATAAAATGTTAGTTCATGAAAAAGTTGGTATATTTGTATATATCATTGCCTTGGAAATTTCTAATAGGGATGCTAGTGAGAGATTTCAAAGATTAGGAGAAACAATTAGCAGAGCATTTCATGACGTTTTAGAATCAATAAGTGGAAGAAGCAGGAAATATAATGGTCTTGCACGTGATGTTATTAAACCCAAGGATCGAACTTTTCAATTCATACCACCTCATATATCTAATGATACTAGATATATGCCATACTTCAAGGTAATAAATCTCTTACAAATTACAAGAGTAATAATTATTAATTTTCTTTTTTTGTCATAGACACTAACGATTTTTATATGTATGCAAGATTGCATAGGCTGTATTGATGGTACGCATATTGAGGCATGTATTCCGGAAAAAGAGCAATTGCGCTATAGAGGAAGAAAAGGAATCCCTACTTTCAATGTCATGGCCTCATGGGACTTCTACATGTGTTTTACATTTACATCTGTTGGATGGGAAGGATCAGCACATGATACGCGTGTCTTTCTTCATGCAATCGAGACATCTATGAACTTCCCGAAACCTCCTGAGGGTAATTTATTATTTTTTTTTATAATTGTATACTAATAAATATTAAATATGTCCCCTAAATTTAAATTATGTTATTTTTTAACAGGTCGATATTACTTAGTTGATAAAGGATATCCAGATCGAAAAGGATATTTAGTTCCATATCTGAGGATAAGATACCATCAGTTTGAATTCCAACACGAGTTGCCAAATAATGCAGAAGAAGCATTCAATCGGGCTCATTCATCTCTTCGAAGTTCCATCGAAAGATCTTTTGGAGTATTGAAAAAGAGATGGAAAATATTAAGTAAAATGCCTAAGTTTAGTGTTGATACGCAAATTGATGTGATAATTGTTCATGTGTGATTTTACACTATATCTATATAGTATCTAGAGCTTATTCATTGAATTATTGGTGTTTAAATTGCATTATTGTGTTTTTATTTTATTCTTGTTGGAAAGGTATTACACGTGCTTGTTTTGTAGATATTTTCACATATTTGTAGAGCTAGTGGCTATTGGAGGCGCATGGTGAGTACCCAAAACTCCCGGGATGGTGAAAGATTGATGCACGGATAAAAAAATGGAAGAAACGAGTGAAACGAGCAAAAATGAGAGTGCAGATTTGTGACACGGGCAGTGACACGGGCATCATGCCTGTGTCAGGGGCCGTGTCACCTCAACAGAGACAATCCGTAGCCTGGGAGCTGACACGGGCAACGACACGGACCGTGACACGAGTAGAATGGCCGTGTCGCGCGCGCAGACTGGTTTTTATTTCTTGCCTATTTTGAAAAGGAGAAGGGTTTTGGACATTATAAAAGGCATATTTAACCTACTTTGAAGGGAAGAACGTGGGATACACAAGGAGGAGGCCCTAGAACACACAAGAGAAGCAATTGGGAAACAAAAGAAGATCCAACTACAAAGGGATCAACAAGATTGAAAGATCGACGAGATTTCTAGTTTTTATTTCTTCTTCCTTTTGAACTTTTATTGATCATGTTGATTTCTAATATGTCTATGTATTTGAATTCGAACACGATTGGCTAGATTATTTGATTCTAGGACTTGCTAGTAGATTAATATGTTGGGATTTTGGATGATTTATTTATAATTGATTGTTTTTTTTTAACCCTATTCAAATATTTTGTTCTTATTTCATGTTTAGCACTTGATCAATGCTTTTACATGTTTGACAATATTGTTCATAATTCGAGAGATGAGTTCAATATTAAGTCTTTAATATTTGACACAATTTACTTGCTTGAATCGAGATATTAGTAGGTCATTGTGAGCATATTAGATCTTTTAATCTATTTGGAGTTGAATTGCATGTGTTGAGGGAGACGCTGATATATGTGATTTAATCTACGGTTTTATCGATCTCGAGAGGGACGATAAGCTAAATTTGTGATTAACTTATAGGGTAGATAAATGAAACATTTAGTTGTGATATTTTTGAAGGAACACAACTATTAATTGAAACCAAAGTCTTAGAATCTATCATTCCCATATAAATATAATAATCAGACAAATGCATGATTGTTTGAGAGTTGCTCACGTATTCACTCTCAAACAAATAATCAGGCAAAAGCAATCTGCTCAGGTATTAAAAAAATTAAAAAATAAAAAATTGCAGGCCTAGCCCGCTAAACCCGCGGCCCGTGGCGGGGCGGGTTGGGCCAACTTTTCTCAGGCCCGTCCCGCCCCGCCAAAAGACGGGCTATGGGCCAGCCCGCCCAGCTGGCCTGTTTTGGCAGCTCTATCCCTCACATTGTCATACTTTATTTGTGCTCTTTGATTTCCATTTTTTTTTTTGTTTTTTTGTACTATTGAGGTGTATAAATTGAACTTCATACTTAGAAAAAGTTTTGTGTATCTCAAATTAAGAATACTCGTGTTGATAGACCGTCCACTGAGGTCACCAAACTGAGTAATTTTTCAATGTTCGCAACACTACCGAATCTGGTACAACTTTTATTAACTCGACTTGCCTCTGAGGTCTACTAAATTACCTCCATAGTTATAAATTTTCATAATCCATCACTAAGATTACCTTGCTCGTTTGACCTTCCACTGAGGACTCCAATATTGAATCTATGCTTAAAATAAATCCATTAAGATCACATCATAGAACCGACCTTCCACTGAGGTCTTAAAGTGAAATTTCATATGGTGAATTTCACTATTTAAAATGCAGTCGTCATTCGAGCTCCATTTAAATCGAGCTGTTGTCACTAGAGTTTCTTTAGAAAACTTTCAACTTGTGCTTTGTAAGTTAAAATGTAATTGTCACTCGATCTGGAGGTCACTTAAACGAATAGCCAACCAGGTCGAAAGCCTTAGTTATACCAGATTGATTTTTTCCATCACGGCTCCAATACTTTCCCAACCTTCCTCTAAGGTCGTTCAAACAAGCGAACGACTAGCTTAAAAGCTTAGTCATGTCGGGTTTTATGCCACCAAGGCTCCCACACTTACCCAACCTTCCTCTGAAATCGTGCAAACAAATGACCGGCCAACTCGAAAGTCTTAGTCATGTTAGGTTTTGTCTCGGCAAGGCTCTAATTTCAAACAAGCGCCAGACGAACTCGAAAGCCTTAATCATGCCAGGTTGTATCCTCAAGTCTTTAACATTCGCCTGACCTACCTCTAAGGTCGTTCAAACGAATGACCAGCCGACTCGAAAGCCTTAATAATGCTTGATTTTTATTAAAATATTCAACATTCGCCCGACCTACCTCTAAGATCATTCAATTGAATGACCAGCCTGCTTGAAAACCTTAATCATGCTAGATTTTTGCTTCAAGTCTTCATTATTCACCCAACCTACCTGTGAGGTCGTTCAAATGAATAACCAGCCAACTCGAAAGCCTTAATCATGCTGGATTTTTTCCTCAAGTCTTCAACATTCGCCCAACCTACCTCTATGATCGTTTAATGAATGACCAGCCTGCTCGAATGCCATATCATGTTGGATTTTGCTGAGATAACTTGCTTTCCTCTAGTCTATACATGTATGATAGGCAACCTCTTTTAGTGACGTTGTTGCCGTAGATTGGCTTGCCCGCTTATTTGTATTAGTAAGGGTTGATCGTCAGGTCGTTCTCCCCATAGGATGATATTGACCCGAAGCATCCTGTGGGTTTCACATATCAACTCATTTTCATGAGATCGCTGCGGTGGTCGTGGATCAGCATAAAATGGGCTTATGATTCTCTTTCCATGGGATGATATTTTTTAGAAGCGTCCAAGGGAGCATCCTTGCATAAATCTGCTTATTCTTTTTGCAGATTGAGCATGTTTTGGCCAATAGCAGGGGCAGCTTGTAGTCTCGACTAACCTTGATAGTTTATCTCGACCCGCGAATGAGATTTACTATGCATGTCCTTGTTTGGCCTGGCGCCCCATTTTGCCTCACCAACCCAGCGCAATGATCGAACGGTTAAGCGATCATGATCAAGGATATGTTAGTGATCGCCTAAAAATTATCAGGCTGAGCACTGTGTCGGTACTTTCTAAGCCTAAGGAGAGAATTGGGTCAGATTTCATGGAGCACATTTTTGTGTGATCCTTCTTCAGCCCCCCAGCCTCGAGAGGGCCGCGATTACTTTAGGACCGACGAGCCATCTATCCTCTCGTTCTTGTAGATGGTGAGCTGGTCGATTTGTATTCTTGTCGAAGGTGGGTTAATATCAGGGTATGCCCAAAATTATAAATAAGAGCTTTTTTACTGGTGAGAAGACACAAAGAAAATATTTGGATACTTTTAGGAGGATTTCGATAGAGTAATTGGATGATCAAAGATGGAGGGGTCGGGTGAGCTGCCCATTCATCCGGCCGACGATAAGAAAAAGAAAGCGAGATATCGATGTTGCCAATTGCCTATTTTTCCGAGATTTGTATTCAAAAAGTGTATGATAAGGTTATAATTGTATATAATACGAGTATTGCACATGATCTTAGAAGATCAGCTCATATGAGGATGTGATTATGTGTTTATGCAATGATGTTGTTGTTGTGATTGTGGTTTTATGATGTTGCTTAGATACACGAAAAATGTGAAAGAGCATTAAATGCTAGATGCAAGCTAGATGCGTAGGGTGGCACTGTATGTATCCATGCAGTGCTCGACTTTTGAGGATGAGACAGATTGGGTGGTGCCATCAATGCCCCCAGCTTTATCAGTTCTCTGTTTATACTATAGGTGATCGTCAATCTTCCTCGAGGAGACTCTGAGGGCGATCGACTTCGATTGGGGGATCGACAAACCTAATCCTACGGTCCTGGGCCTTCGCGAGAAGGTTCATGCCCTTTGTGGGCCTTGTTTTATATTTTAGGCTGCGTATTTTGGAGGAGCTTTGTGTTCGGATATTTTTAGGTACAACAAAAATAATTCAAAACTCTAATTTTCACAAATCCCTCACCAAAAATTCCCAAATTCCTGCAATATCACATAAGATTACGTACTTTACTAATACATAATTAAAGGTCAATTTTACTTGGCGTAAACCTTACGTGTACATTAGAAAAAGGTGAAATTAAAAAACAGCACCCACAATTCTCCCTAGTCCCTTTATTTCTTTTCCTCCCATTTTTCTTCCTCCCCCCTCCTCTGTTGGAGCCATACGAACCCGGTGGTCTCGTTATAGCCGACCTCGAGGATGTTGTGGAGCTGGAGCAAGCAACGCTGGAAGTGCATCCACTCCAGGAGCTCCAGCGACTTTTGCTTGAAAATGGTGTCGTCGGTGTGAAAATGGTGTGGGGGGCGATCTGGTGGGAAGCCATTTGCTGCGGTGTTTGATTTTTATTTTTTTTCGATTTTGCCTTTCACAAACAAAAGCTGAAAGCCGTTGGGCCGCATGAACCATTTTTGGTTTTACCGGTTTTTGATCGGTTCAAAAGATTCGCAACTGATTTTCATCCCCAACGGTTTTATACATCAAACCAGTCAGGCGTCCTTGTCGGTTCCAGGTTGAACTGGTCGAACCAGTCGGTCCGTTCCAGTTTTTCAAACCATGATAAGAACTAATTATTTTAGGCCCAAATAATTAAGGGGCGCCAGCATCTTTTTCAACAAAAAAAGGGGTTATAACTTTTTTTACACGTCACATTTTTAATATTTTTTTCTTTCATCCAAATTGTGCATCGTTCAATATAATTGCACAATGACTATATATTGTATGCATGATCGCACAGTAACCAATACTATATATTGCATTACATGATCGCACAATCAATCGCACTTTGTAGAACGAAAAACATATAATTTTTCAATTGGCATGGTGAAAAGCCAAGTGCATTTGAATATAGATATTTTCATAATAACTATTTTTTCCAAAACGATATATTGTATTACTCCAATCAAAATAATTGTTTTATAAATTCGAAGACCAACTGGTCATTAAGAGCCTATCAAGGCAAATCTACACTGCAGAAACCTACTAATTACATCAAAAGAAAGCACTTATGTAACAGCACTAGACATCAATTTTGCAAGCTTCTGCTAGCAATGCTTCTTTCATTTGATCTAATAGCTAGCTGCAAACTTGACCACACAAAAAGAGAATTCAACCACTGCACTATAATTGGCCTAGTTGAACTCTCAGCAAAAATAACTCCAAACAGATAAAGCTGTACAAACAAGCTAAGAAACTACAAACAAGAATCTTGAAACTAAAACCAAAATAAAAGCAAAGTTAAGCTGGCACCATGCAAAATTCTCTCCATTCCTGTCCTGCTAAGTCTGCCACAGTTCTGTCCTCCATCCAAGAATCTTGGAACACCCACAGGTTCCTAGCTTTGCACAACCACCAGAGGATATAAGTAGAAAGTTGAATTCTTGCCTCTGAGGTTGCAGTCTTGTTCAGACCACACACTCATGTCCACCAAGTCTGAAAATTGTCTGTTCTTTCTTGCAATCCCTCCCATGAAACATGTGATAGTTTTCATATTCTTTTGGCTTTAATGTAGTGGAAAAAAAGATGTTCTACTATTTCAGGATACTCCCCACAACTTTTGCAGATACAGTCCACTTCCATTCCTTTTTTTCAGCAAATTGTATTTCACAGGCAGAGTGTTATTCAGGCTCTTCCAGAGAAAGTGTTTCAGTTTTTCTTTTACTTTGAGTCCCAACTTCTTACTCTACTTGCCTTTATTCTTTCTTGCCCTCTGCTACTCTCAGCATAGTCCAAGATTTTCCATTTGTCAGCCACCAACTTGGAGTAAGTTGAGAAAACTGTGAAAGCACCATTGGTACCACTGTCCCAAATTAATTTGTTATGCTGTGATGGATCCATACCTGAAATACTTAGGATATCCTGTGAGTCTGAGCTATTGAAGTGTCCCAATATCAGTTGAGTGTTTCATTGTCTTCATGTATGGTCCATTAGGTCTCTTACCCAAGTAAGATGGGTACCAACAGCAGGAGGAGGTGTAGAAGGTTTAAACCCAGACAAATTTGGAATCCAGGGGAATTCCCATATTTTCACTGATCTATCATCCTTTATTTCATATCTAGCACATGTACCCAGTGAGTCTCTAACCTCCAGCAGACTATTCCACAACCATGAATTGTTTGGCTTCTTTTTAACAGTGAACAAACTCTCTTGGTGGAAGTATTTTGCTTTAAGGACTTTGCTTACTAACAGATTTGGTTTTGTAAGTAGCCTCCAGATTTGTTTGGAAATAAGAGCTTTGTTGAACAAGAGAATATCCTTGAAGCCCAGCCCACCTCTGTCCTTTGGCAATGTGAGGAAATTCCATGACTTCCAATGTATACATTTATTCTGAGCATTTTCCTTTTGCCACCAAAATCCAGCAAAGGTTTGTGAGATTTTGTGGCAAATGGATTTTGGTAACAGGAAGCAGGACATAACATACAGAGGCAGTGCTGCGAGAAATGATTTCAGTAAAGTCTCCTTCCCTGCAAGAGATAAGAATTTATTTTTCCAAGAAGCAATTCTGTTAGCCACATTCTCTTGAATAAACTGGAAAGTTTGAGCTTTTGATTGACCAATACCCAAAGGCAGTCTCAGGTATCTCACAGAGCTGTGACAAGTGATACCAAGCAAAATTTGACAGATATGGCTTTGAACATGTGTGGGTGTGTTTTTACTAAAAAAGATGGATGACTTTTGCAAGTTTATTTGTTGGCCAGAGCATTGTCTATATTTATCAAGAATGCTGAGTATCAAATGAGCTTGCTGGGTGGTAGCTTGGCCAAAAATCAATGTGTCATCAGCAAAAAAAAGATGGGTTAGGGTAGGACCATTTGTGCAAAGTTTGAGACCTTTAAAGTTTCCTGCTTGTCTCTCCTGGTTGATGAGATGGAAAAGAATTTCTGAAATTATAATAAATATGTAGGGGGACAGTGGGTCCCCATGTCTAATTCCTCTGGATGGCTTTATGAAACCATGAGAAGCACCATTTAAATTGAAAGATAAGGCGGGTGAAGAGATGCATGCCATGATCCATTTGACAAAAGTAGGATGAAATCCCAGACATATCAAAGTATGCTTAACACATAACCACTCAACCCTATCAAAGGGTTTGGACATGTCAAGTTTAATAGCCATATAATAAGTGTTGCTTTGCCTATGCTTGTTAAGAAAACTAATAGCTTCCTGAGCAATTATGGCATTGTCCAATATTTGCCTATCTTTCACAAAGGCAGATAGGGTTGCAGTTTAGTGGCTAGAAGTTTATATATGATAAGTAGTGCCACATAGACTGATGGGCCTAAAGTGAGACACATGATCAGGATTAGCAATCTTGGGAATGAGAGTAATAAGGGTATGATTAAGGCTCTTAAGGATTTGCCCTGACTCAAAAAAACTCACAACAGCTGAATGCAAATCATGTTTGATTATATCCCAGAATTTTCGAAAAAATAAAGAAGTCATACCGTCCATGCCGGGTACTTGATTGATGGAGAATAGGGCTTGTTTGATCTCATCCATTTTTACTATTGCTGTGAGTTTTGTGTTTTGCTCCTCAGTGATTGGGCTGACAGACTGTGTAATATATCATCCCTTGGCTCTGGTATCTCTGATGTGAAAATCTCCTTGTAAAAGTCTTCAATGCATGCTGCTATTTCCCCCTCTTGCTCACAAACAGTTTGGTCAGCTCTGACCAGTGTATTGATTGCATTTCTCTTCCTTCTCTGAATTGTGCTTGCATGGAAGAACTTTGTGTTCTTGTCCCCTTCATTGAGCCAGGTAATTCGAGATTTTTGCTGCCATCATTTTTCTTCTTCCTTATGGATTTCAGCTAGTTGTTTGTTGAGAGAGTCCCATAAATACCAATCTTTTAGACCTCCCATGTTTCTCAGGGCAGTCAACTGGTTATCCAATTATGCAATCATTTTGGTTGTTTCTGATCTGAAACCACTGCTCCATTTTAGAAGGGCCACTCTTGTCAGCTTAATCTTTGAGAGGAAACAAAACATGGGGGTGCTTGTGGTTTCAGTGCTCCATGTTGTGACCCTTTTTGTTACGTTTTTCGTTAATGTTTTGTTATTCTTTTTTCCCTGTTTTAGGTATTTTAATTGGTTTTTAGTTCATTTTATAGTTTATTGTGTGTTTTGTTCTATTTTGGCTTTTTATGTGTTTTTCGTGTATTTTGTCGTTTTTCTACGTTTTTTTTCTTGTTTTTAGTGTGCAGCTTGGAAGCCCCGTGAGGAATCGATTTAGCTCAAAAACGGGTCAGGAAATCATGGTTAGATAGGTGGATTCTTTAGCTAGAAGTAGGAAAAAGCGGAATCCAATTTTGAGTTCAGACGAATCCAAACGGGCCGAAACGTAAAGTCCAGCAAACTACCACCCTTTGAAGGTTGGAAGACTCTAGAGGATTGTACTATGCGCAAAAGTTGAATTTGAAAGCATAATTGCGTAGAAGGCTTCGTTGGCGACGCATAGTAAAAAACGGAACTCAATTCCGAGTTCGGACGAGCTCAGACGAGCCTAAAACGTGAAGCCGCGCACTGCAGTCACGAGAGGATCCGCGAGACGCGAAAGTTTTTCTGCGCTCGGAAGTTGCGGCCGCGAGGCAAGTCGCGGCCGCAGAACGCTTCTTCGTCACGGGCAGCGGAACCTGGAATGTGCAGATTTTGTTGTTTTTCCTCATTTTACTCACTAGTGAAAGACATGGTCGGTTTTTGGGGCTTGTTTTGTGGATCACACACCTGAAAAAAAGGGGATTGAAGACTATAAGACATCCTCCATCTTCATGCTTGATCATAATCACCATCTTGGAACCAAGGGGAGTTCTCCCCCCTCTTCACCTATTTTGATCTTCTTCACCATCTCTTCTTTCTTTCTTGAGTTTTTCTTAAGTTTTTGCTTTGCTTTTTTGGAGAACTTATTGAAGACTTGTTGCATTTTGGAATTGACTTGTATTTTGTTGTTGACATTGGAATTCACATTAATAGTAAATTTTATTTTCCATTGTGTTTATGTTGATTATGGCTATGTTAAATGTGAATGTTGATGTTGAGATTGAAATAAGTAGCTAATTCCTTAGGTAGGGTTAAGGGATAATCATTCCGGTTTATTCTCGTTTATGTGCATGACGATAGCTCAATAATTACGAATTGATAAAATCATACTTGATAAATTTTTGTAACCTAAGAGTGACACTTAGGTTAATTTGTTGATATAATCGAAGAGTGACACTTCGATTTGTTATTGAATATTGATTTGTTGAGTTAGAGTTTATTAATTCTACGAATTATGACTTTTAGAACTGGAAGGGGATGAGTCGTAGAGATAATCGATTTCAAAACCGAGAAGGGAGAAATTGGTGGAACTTGACTCGTTTAGAGTAGACACGTTCGGAGACGTATTGTCTATGTGTTAATTGTTTCGTTAATTTGCTCTTTTATGTTTATCCTCATATTACGAGAGTTAGTGAGGTTAAACCGCTAAATGAGTTAATTAGTCGAGCTTTTTAACCGAGTTATTGATTGCCGTTAAATGTGTGTAGAACCGGAAACGATTATTCCCGATACCATAGCTCGTCTATCTTTTTATCGTTTATATTCTTAGGTAGATTATCGTCTTATGTTATTTCTTAGTTGATAATTTTTCAACCCTATCGAGATTAGAATGTGTAGGATTTATTTTGCTTTTATGTGTTATCGATATCAAAATTCCGAAACGCCTTCCTCGAGAAATCGAGCCGGAACACGAATCATTCGATTCGGTGCTTGGTAAAATAAAAATAATTTGCTACAACACTCCAGGTTTGTTCAATGATTTCACTAAGCCCTTGCTGGCCTAGCCAATTCTTGTTGAAACAAAATCTTTTTCTTTCAGTGCTGGTAGCTGAGGTTAGGCTTAGAAGAAGTAAACTATGATCTGATGAACTTCTGTCGACATTTGCAACCACTGCATTTGGATAGAAACTAGAACATTGCAAAGATCCAAATATTCTATCAATTTTTTCCTCTACAAATCCCTCCCCAATTCTATTGTTCCCCCAAGTATATTGGTAACCCTTCCACCCAAATTCTTGCATTCCCATTTGCCCCACAAACTCTTTGAAAGGAAGCATTGAACTTTCAGCCCTACTTCTACCCCCTCTCTTGTCAGCTGCTTGGAGAACATCATTCCAAGCTCCCATTTCCCACTCTCCATAACCAGACAGTCCCATTGAAGTATCCTAATCCTCTGATCTGTACTAAGATACACAAAAACTCCCCACACATTGCAAGCTTTCATTGGATCCCAAAATTCAACTTGAATACAAAAACTAAGATTAATAATCTGCTTAATATATATATATAGAATCCCTTCAAAATAAAGCTAATCCTACACTCCTACCTTGAGGTTCTACTGTTGCCCAATTCCCTTCTATGCCCATAGACCTACTAACAGTATTTACAAAATGAGAATTATTTTTGGTTTCAGCTAAAAATACCAAAATTGGGTGGTGGAGTTTCCACATCTCCTTGAGTTGGGAAATTGTAGAGGGCCCACCCAACCCTCTACAATTCCAAATGAATGAGATCTGGGTGCGACCATTTAAGGCTGGCCTCTCTCACCTCCATTGAATCTGCTTTCTGTTTATTGGACTGATGAAGCTCCTCTGATATTTGCAGTGGTTCCTGAATGGATAATTGCCTTTTCCCTCTGGCAGCTATGGCTGGAATGGAATCTGGGTTTATCTGTGTTTTATTTTGATATTTTCTTCTCCAGCCTTTTTTAGCCGGGATAGATGGTTCAGCTGGTGAAGGTGTTTGGCTAACAGGATGAGGGGCGAGAGTGATGAGTAGAGGCCAGGGTTGGCCTGGTGCTGTGGGATGTAATTGTGAGTATGGCTCTTCAGTTTCCATTTGTATTGGGGTAGGTTCTTTGCTGGCTAGAGGAGTTATTGTGGGAAATGTGGTAGGTAGTGTGGTGGGAGTTGAGTTTGGTGCTGAGGTTTGCGAAAGTGTGTGAGGGCTATCTGTTGTTTTTTGATTTGGAGTGGTGATGTTGGGTTGAGAAGGGGTAGGGTTATTACTGGTTTCAGAAGATTGCTTGCCATTAGCATTGTTGGTTTTTGGGGGTTCCGAGGTTCCACTGAACTGTGGGGAAGATGGTGAAAGAGTCTTGAACTCTGATCCAGTCTCCAAACATCCCTTTAGTCAATTTTCCTTCAGCAATATCTGTTTCTCTCTTCTCGCAGGATCTATCAAAATGGCCTAGCCTTCCACAATAATGACAGACATTTGGCAACTTCTCATACTTGAAATCAACAATAACTTTCTTACTTCCCAGTTGGATGCTAGCACATCTAGAATTCTGATGCATTTTCCAGCTAGGAATCCTCCTTCATGCCCACCTCTTCAGTTGACTGGAATATTCCAAATTTGGACCCATACATCCAATTCATTGAAAATTGGATGTTCTGGTGATAGGTCTTCCTCCCAATGAGCGACTGATTTTCGAAGCTCCTTTTGCCACTTTTTGTTTATCTTCCACATCCTAGAATATAAATTGGAAAAAGTTGGAGCTGATGCTTACTGTACCTTTAATCTGCCAAATTAGGTTAATCGTGCGTCTGATTCCTGCTAGGTGGGCTGTTTTCTGACCAATGATTTATCCGAAAAGGCTTTTCTGACATGCCTCCGACCCCGGCTGAACATCTTCATTCTCAATCGGGATAATATTTGCTTCCTTTTCCGACAAGTGAAAGGACCCTAGTTATGAACAATATCCTCGCCTTCTTCCATATAGTATGATGAATATATCAAGAGCCCTAATCTGCAAACCCGATCCAAACAAAACAGAAAAGAAAAGGTAATAGAAATAAGGTGAAAGAAGATGCAAAAAAGACAAAGACTCACTGAAGGACTGGTGATGCCTTATGCAAGGAAATGGGGATCTGCATAGCACAGTAATGTTAGCCCTAAAACGAGGAATCGGTGCGAGAGGAATCTATTTTCATAATAACTAACATCAACACAATCAGTAGTGAGCATATTTTTGAGCAGTTAAATGTGTTAATTAAACTATATAACATTAGTTGTCATGTCTCATTTCCTCCCAACTAACTGAATTAAGAAATCAAACACTTCACCACAACAGAGAGGATAAGATCATAAACCAATGCTAGGAGACACTATTTAAATGGACAAACACATAATTGATTAAAAAACCAAACACTTCACCACAACAGAGAAGATAAGATCATAAACCAATGGTAGGAGACACTATTTAAATGTACAAACACTTAACTGATTAAGAAATCAAACACTTCACCACAACAGAGACAATGCTAGGAGACACAATTTAAATGTACAAACACATAATTTAATCAATTAGCCCTTTCAATTATTCACACACTAACAACTAATTAGCCTCACTTGAAAGAAAAAAAAAATGTGAGCGCAAAAATAACAAAGACAAAAAAACAAAAAACCCTAAAAAGAATTACTCAATCTACCGACGACATTCCTACGCCACGGTCAATAACGCCGGCGATAAACGCCATAGCTTTGACTTGCATTTCCAGGGCGGCAATATAATCGGCCGTCTCTTCTAAAAGGCTCGGGAGGGAAAGCTTCCGGCAGCCGGGGACCAACCCGCCCAAGGCCCGTACTTTCCTCTGCAGCGGCGGAGGTAGTTTAACTTGGGCCGCCGGTTTTCTTGGCCCGGCGTCCGGTCTAGCGGCCCGCCTGTGCTTCCTCCTTATCTGAGAAAGCCGGAGGCCGAGCCGGCGGGTCATCAGCGCCCGGCTCCAGCGTGTCCTGCCCCTGGCGGAGACGGCCAGGACCCGGTCGGCGGCATCCCGGACGGCGACGACGGTGGAATCCGAGCGGCGGAGGGACCGAAGCGCGTCGGCCAGCCTCGACGAGTAGATCCGCTGCTCGTCCGCGGTCTTCCATCTCGACCCGGAGGGAGAATTCGACCCGGTTGTTCTTCGCTTCTTGCGAGGCGGGTGGGGGTTCGTGACGGAATTCGATATCGAAGGCTGCTCCGCCATTACAGTATCTTCGATTGAATCTGATTCAACGTTATCGGATTAAATGAAACAGAAAAGTAAAAATAAATGTTGATAAGAAAAATCTGTAGGAAATGAGATGAGAAAAGGATGATAGTAAGTGCGGATTATATAGAGCCATATTACCTTATGGAGAGGTCCAAAACGGCGTCGTGGTGGGGGGAAATGGTTGGTTGTGCAATAATTTAATTCAATAAAACAGTGGCAATAATTTGTTTTATTTTATTTTTTACAAAATAAAACAATGTTATCTGGGGATAGAAAGGGTATGGAGATAGAAAGGGGGGATTTATGAGAGGGAGAGGAAAGGTTGAAAGGTATGGAAATAGCAGTGGAGGTGTGAGGGCCCTTATGTCGTTTTATATCATTTCAG
>BKCP01006848.1:153988-171484 GCA_008636005.1 Striga asiatica | reverse complement strand
TTTTTTTTTTTTTTTTAAGTTTTGATGTTGTTCTTGAATTCGAAATTTTTCAGAATTTGAGATTTGGTTATCTATTTGGTGTTAATGAACTTTGGATTTGATTTATATTTCACAATTACGAATTTTATGGATAAATTAGGGCTCTTTGCATGATCTAGGATTCGTCATTTTCGATTTGGGGCTCTTTTTGAATTAGAGCTCTTTATATTTTTGTGATATGGTAATAAACTTACATGCAGATGTGCCCCTTCATATTTTAAAGATGTCATGAACATATTTCTTCTTGTTCTTTTTGACCCACATAAGCAAGCTCTTCAAAAGAGCCCGTTTTATTTTTTTTTCTGAACATGCTACGGGAGTCGAGGCATGGATAAGTACATATCGGGCAGACATGAATGCCTTTGTTGTTGGAGACAATTTGTTCCTTAGTTTTGATCCCGCTGAGTTTAGTATCACTATGGAGTTGAGACAGAGTGGCCTAAGTTCAGATTTACATCTTAGTTTGGAGTCAAAAACATTGTTTGATGGTTGGGGTCCGGTAGACAAGTTTGAAAAGAAAGCAAGTTGTTAATTTGATAGAAAAGTTTGTTGTGGATGAAGCTCATGTTGACGACTTCATCCGGATGTTTAGTCTTCTTGTGTTCAGTTCTCATGTTCGAGTTATTCTATTATGAGGTTTCTTACCCTTACTTGGAGGATGTAAGTCGAATTTCTGAGTATGCATAGGGAGATGCTACTCATAAATTCTTGGTTGGGGAGCTAGTTCTCCATTCAAAATCGAGAGACCAATCCTACTTTTTGTGTTCAGTGGGATTGATGGTATGTATAGATTTGTTTCAATGTTTTAATACAATAATATTAAATTGTGAAATTGTGTAATTATGAAATCACGTATATGTGTAGGCTTGGTTGTACGACCATGTCCCTTCTCTGGGCAAGAGGTCGTCGCTCGAGGCGATTCCCCGTCTATCTCGGTGGACGGGGAGCACGTTGCCACCTACAATAGAAGGGTGATTGCAATGCCTTAAGAAAATCATGAGACATAAGGTAATTTATATATATAGTCTTTATAGTATTATGTGTTTTCTTCTTCTTCTCTTTTATTTTTTCTAATCGAAATTGTACTTAAATCATTATGATTTGATTTCAAGGTGTATTCGGTATCGTCGGTGTTTGATGAGCGTATGTTTGTGGAAAACTAAGTTTTTCCTTTAATTTTGGTCGAGAATTTATGCTTTAGCATTAATAGATTTTCATAAATACAAGGATCCTTTAATTTATGTTTTTCTTTTAATTTTTGTTTTTCCTTTAACGTACAGGTAACGTTTGAGAACCAGCTGTTGGCAATGGTGTGTCATGAGAATGTCGAATTGCAAAAGAAAAAAAATTCTAAGTGTTGGAATTGGAGAGGAACAAAAAGAAGAATAAAGAAAAAGAAAAAGAAAAAGAGCAGGCTGCTGAAAGAAATGAGACTGAGGGTGGTGATGGTTTTGATGATGGTTTTGATCACACCGAGGAGCAAAAACTAGAGGAAAAAGAGGAGAAGAAAAGAGGAGGAAAAAAATAAGAATGGGACTGATAGAAGATGGACTCTGATGGTGATAGAGAATATTGTTGAGAATGAGTATGAAGAATTGGACCGCTTGAGCGGAAGATGGGCTCTCATGGAGGATGCTAGTTTGAGCGGAGGGCTTGAAAAAGACGGGTTATCGGATGAGCCGAACTTTGAGCATAGTGTTTAGAGCTAGTGCTTGTCGCGCCAACAACCAAAGGAGAAGCAACAGTTGTCCTCCATGGTGAAGAGGTGAGGGAGAGGGTAGGGAGGAAAAAGAAGACGAAGCCGATCAATTTTATAGCCCCCAGTCATTCAGTCCGAAGAGACAGAAGAAAGAAAAAAATTGCAATTGGTGACCAAGATTGATGATGGGGTAATGAAACAAGCAATTTTATTTCTTTAATTAATGTGATTGTTCGTGTGTTTTTTTTTTCATATAACTAATCAATTATTTTGTAATGTATGAGTGTGGTAAGATGGATGTCGATGGTTGTTCTATGAATGTGTATAGGGGACGTGAGATTTTTGTGGACATGTGGATGTGCAGAAAGAGGATGCTGCAGCCATCCGATCATTCTTGGCAAGCGATCACCTGAGGTAACAAAAATTACTTCAGTTTCTTAACTGTTTCATTTATTTTATATTATACTAATTAGAATTGCAAATTTTGGTAGCAAAACTGTCTGGAGCAATGATCGAATATTGATCCGAGGGAAATCAATGTGTGCTCTTTTGTTCGAGAACGAGTTGGATTCTCAACTCGTTGATTTTGATTGCTTTATGAAGATGTTGTGTGGTTGTCATCCTCATACTCGCTTTTTGCCAACATATGTTAGGTACTTTATTTTCATATACTATATTAATTTTATTGATTGTTAATTTACTGAAAAAATTATTTAATTTGTAGAGTGATTGGATAAGTGTTGAAAGAATGAAGAGAAAAGATGTTTGGAAAGTTGAAGATTATGATCCGTGTACTTATTCTAGTCTTACTAGAAGTACTGCTGCCGTGTTTGATGATGTGATGAGGTTTTTGATTGGGGTGAAGTATGTTTTCTTTTCACTGCTGTTGAATTCCACTTCTTACTGATCTTGGACGTTCAAGACAAAAAGTTTGTGTACATATTAAACTTTGTTTCGTAGTTATTATTTATTTCTTTCAAATAAACTAGTGTTTTTTTGTTCTTTTTTCCTTTTTGTTTTAGGCCAAGTTATTGCGAGGATATTTGAATTTGAAATTTGGACTAGACATTAATCCAAAGAGTTTTGTGTTTTGGTACCTCAAAGATCAAACTGGTGTCAAGTATTGTAGCGTCCATATATATACATGCAAATGATGTACTATGCCGTTGAAGGTATGGATTTTGGTAAAAGTGAACATGAAATAAGGAATACTTGGGAATCATTAACGAAAAAATAAGAAACACGAAAGCATGAACAATAACACAAAATTACACCAAACAATTATCAACATAAATAAATAGAATATATGTATGACACTTTTTATACATTAGGTTCTTATTAGCTATTTTGTTTTCTTTACATTAGAGATGCATTTTATTTTCACATCTATTTTACCCTTGGATATAAATACGTTATCTCAATTTATTTATATTATGAACTCATGATGTCGTTCTATTCAAATTTACAATAGAAAGTCGTCATCATCTTCTTTTTGTTCATTGCTACATTGACATGAGGGTCTCATTATTATTTTTTAATACAAAATTAATCGCCAAAAATTTTTATAATCACATGCATGACACACGTGTACTTTATTAGTACTTGATAGGCAGAAAATCTATGTCTATGTATATAATACAGTTGGCTCCTTAGCATTATACATATATAATAAGAATAATCATTTACTAAAAATAATAGTAAAAAAAATAGGCTAGAATTTAATGCAGTCTATAAGTTTTATTATTTTTCTTATTTTTTTTAAATCATACAACATTAAATGTTATCTTAAATTTCGGGCTTTAGTTCATTTAATTATTTAAAGAATCCGGCTAAGATCTATTAAATGTGCATGTTTTTATTTTTATTTTTATTTTAGAAACAACGAACAACATGAAAATCTCGGTCTCTATATTTAAAAAATCTCAATTCAAAATATAACAAAAGTTTTAGAATCTCGGTCTTTATATTTGTGCCTTTACAAAAAAAGAATATATTGAACGCTAAAAATATTCTTTAAATTGCATAATCAATCAATTAATCTTAATTTTTAAAAAATTACTATATTTTTTATATTAATATGCATAAAGTAAAAATATTAAGTCATCTTTAGATTTATAATTTATAATCTTAATATACTATCATTTGTTGTAGACATTTATTATATGAATCATAATATATTTTTATTTCATAAAATTAAATATATTTAAAGAAAATAAGTAAATTTCTTTGGATCAATCGGGTGATGAATTACGGTACTGCCCAAGTTGATTGAATTACTTTTTATGTGATATTTAAAATAGTTAAAAAAACTTGACACAACGTGGTTGGTCCCAGGTGACTATGTTATGTATCAGTTTGACCAGACCAAATCGATTATTGAACCTAAATATAAATTATAATATTGAAAATACTTTATTACGTGGATGTGATGTAGTACAAACTTCAAATATTTTATGAATATTTATATATCATTTTATTAATATTTACGTGAATTAAATAATATTTTATTATAATGTTTATTAATGTACAGTTAATATAAGGTTTTCAGAACCAGACCGTCATCGAAACAATCAAGTTATTTTATTAAATCATTTGTGGTTGTTCAGATTTTAATTTATATACATTTTAATATATATATATATATAGTACTTTTTGTAATAAATTTAAATAAAATGTGTTACTTAAATATCTAAACAATTTATAAATTTAAATGTTTAAATTAATTGATAAATAATTTATAAATCTATATTTTATTTAAATATGTAATTTTATTTAAAATAATTTTAAATGTAACAAAATTTATTTAAAAAATCGTATCGGTTCTACCAGTCCAACCGGCTAATATTAACGGATTCGATAGCAAATATTTTATTCAAGCAGTCCAATCCAATTTAATTAAAAAAAAAGTTAAATCATAATTAATGTTATTTATATATTTAATTTATAATATAATCGAAATATTTTTTTCTCCTGCATCGTGCGGCCACACACTAGTAGATATAATAGCATTAACAAAAGTGGATGTTTTTGGCCCGTTTGGGTCCGAATGATCTCGGTTTTCAGTACCGTTTTCTCCTACGTGTGCCTAACGAACTGCTATACGAGACATATGAATGAATTTTTCATTTTGACCCGTGAGTGATCAATCGACTTGTGGTTGACCTCGTATATCTTTATTTGGCGAATGAGGAACCGCTTTAATGGTTGCCCATTACGCATTTGTATGCCGTTGAACGGTTGTCCAAATCATTTTTGATATATATATTTACATTTAACGATAAATAAAAAAGTGTCGCATATTACATTCCAAAGTGTGCCTCCTCGATGAAATTCTCCCACGCTTATGATTTGTTCATCTGAAAAATCGCTATACAACTCTTGAAGGGAAAAATATAAAATAAAAACAGAAATTACAACAATGGTCATATAACAATAACCGTGCACATGTTTCTTGGTTTTCGAAAATGATTCATCAGTTTTTCTAGGAAGACATTAGCACATTATTCAAGTTGGGTTTTGAATTGACGACATACGGCAATGAAATCTCTGATGGGACGGCATCTAAAACAGCCTCTTGAAATGATATTTCGAACATCAGAGGCTGATATAAACACACCTCATCTTCCTTGCAATAGTATACCTGCAGAATTGTAATCAATGAATGTCGAGCTCGCAAAATTTTGAACTTAACAAAGATGATGAGATCGTATTAATTAGATTAGGATGAAGGTTAATTGCAAAACTTCCAGCATCCACCATTGAAGCACTTTGTCGGAATAAAAGTTTACTAACTAATTTTGGATCACTAACTAATACCATGTACATATATTTTATTCTATCTTACCATACGCATAAAGATGCCATCTTTCAATTTGATAAGAAAAATGAAAAAGGGGAAATCTTTTGGGTTTGAATTGCAATTATATGAAAAATTGATGTGTTTATTTGGTAACCTTACTCTCTAAAGTGGAGTTATGGGTTGGGGGTGGNTCTGATGACATGTCATCTCAGTAAGCAAACGGCCCACCACATCATCTTAAGTTGTTGGCGTAAAATAGTCGGCGGACATTGGGTTCATTTTGCCAAATTGACAAAATGTCCGGATTTATTTGCAATTATTCAAAAGTTTGGATTAAATTGCCCAAAAGATGAAAGGTCGAAGTTTATTTTGCAATTAACCCGACGAAAGTAGCTGCAAAATTTTTGCTGAAATGCAATTTTCGTCTTCGATTATAATAGTACCAATTTAGGTTTCACTAGAGTGATATATAACAATTTAAGTCCTGTAATATAATATTTTATTGCAATTTTCAATTTCCAATTTTCGATCAAAAGTACTGAAATTGCAACAAAATTTTAAATTACAAGAATTGAATTGCCAATCAATATTTATCGTAAATATATAAATTGGGAATTTTGACAGTAGCATCAAAATTCTAAATTACGAAACTTAAAATATTATATCTCACTCCAATGGAATATAAATTGCACCTTCATAAGCCAGGACCAAATTTGCAATTTAGCCAAAAAAATTCCTAGTAAAAAATCTAACACTCAATTGCTTCCGAAACCAAAAAATAAAAACTACGAGGTCCATTGCTTGGATTTTTCGCATGATTGTCGAACTACCCAGCACATTTCCATACCGCATTAAAAAAACGACAAAATAAAAGAAAGAAAGAAAGAAAGAAAGAAAGTACGGGATACCTTGCAATAAATTCTACATTTGAAAGATGAATGGGAGGATCTTTTAAAGTTCACGATTGCAGATCCTTGAGGGTTAAGATTCCCATCCATGGGATCAACTAATGCTGCATTTTCCGGTTCGAGTTCCACACTGAATTTACTTTGGGCTTCCTGAAAATTGGATACACAACGACATAAAGACAGGGAAAAAAGGGAAATACAAAGGATAATTACATTGTAAGCACATCATTTTTGTGATTCACCAGAAAATAATAACTAATAGTGATACCCAAAAAATTGCTGACATTTTTATGGGTGGTATCTGGGTTAAAAGTAACTTTTGCTGAAAAAGTTTTGTAGGTATACCTAAACATCTTAAAATTAGTCCTCCAAGATTCAAGATTTTTTATGTCACCAGATTTCACTCATACCAATAGCATGTACAGTTCCCAACTCTTGACGAAATTATGGAAATTATCCTCCATCAGAACCATTGCATTATGCTACTGCCTTAAATTCAGAACCGTTGTATTATTGCTACTGCCTTAAATTTACATGACCAAAAATCAACCTTAAGAATAAATAAAACTAGTAAAATTGTACGACCAAGCAAAATGCATTTAGGAGGAGATGGAGAGAGAGAGAGAGAGAGAGAACCTTTGAGAAATGGTAACCTTGTGGTACTGATATATTAAGATAAAGTTTTCCCTCACTCGATGAACCACCATCAACGGTTATTGTCTGTGTGTCAGCTGAAGTTCGTCTTCTAAGGCGTCTCAATGATTTTGATTTTGATGTTGGAGGTTGGACACCCTTCAAATCTAGAGTAACAAGCACTGGTTCTTTTTCATTCAGATCCAAAACCCGTAATATGCTGTTATTTGTATCAGCTATGAGTAACCTTCCTGAAGTCCAAAACTAATGTCAACTTTAAGGAAAATGTTGATACTTTTCTCCCTTCTACTTTTAGGAAGATAATAAAATAAATAAATAAAGAGGATGGTAAAATTTACAGATATCAGTGCATGGAGCAACAGATTCAAGAACAATTGTCATCATGCAAATATGAATAATAGGTGATTGTTATCATAAAAGGTTTTGTGCATAAACATGAACCTTGTTGTCACCCATTTGTCCAAAAACATTGAAGACATGACATAGTCAAAACAAAGGTATATAGAAAACTGTAATATGATACGATAAGAGGCTCCACAAAGTTTTAGAAGGTTCATGATACTATGTATCACCTAAAATTACAAATAAAGTTTGCATGTTATAGTGGGAAATTACCATTTCCAGCTTCAACTAGTCCAGAAGGCTCCGAAAGCTGTAGAATCATAAAGCATTGATAATAATATCCAAAGCCATACAAGTAATAAGTGAATAATAAAAAGATGCATGCATTTCTTATGTCTAATTCATCTATGGACCAATATTTTGGTAATGTACACCATGTAATTTGAATTCTTTGTTTTCTTATAAAGGGATCAAGTGGAACATAATTAGATAGGTGGTAGAGTGGTGGAGATGCTTCTTCCTTCCATATTTTGGACCTTAGCTCCATCAAACAATAGAAATTGGATGTTTCAGAAACAAAATATTATTGGTCAGTAAAATTCAAACCATGGATAATAAGATGCACTTCAGACCCTGCAGGGTGATGTGACTGGGAATTTACCATGCTTTACATGTATATCAGCATTTCTGTACATAATAATATTTACCCAGATACAAGTCACAGCTATCTTATGTGAAGTTCCAGTGGATATTTCCAACTAACGAAATTGGACCAAGGAAATATGACAGAACATATTTAAAGAAACAAGTTGCATATCTTACTCCACAAGGTCACCTAAGAAATAATTTTGACAAGGTGCTGAGAAAGTTGGTCGTGGCAAAAATCTGTGAGCTAGATTGCAGGCGGTGTCGGAAATAATATGTCTTAGGTGAAATGCTAGCTTAGGATCTAGAGTGAATGGTTTTGCTCCTAATTTATGTTATTTATATTATAAGCCTACCCCATATCTATAATCTATATCTATAACTCTCTTTAAGAGGAAGAAGTTTCTTGAAATTTTGAATTGTCAAGAACACCCTCAAAAGATAAGTTTTAAGGTTATTAATGTAACTTTCTTATTAATGTTAGGAAGTTACAACAAACAATATTTGTTAAGTTTTTAAACCTCCATTTCTTAATTTACTTTTATTCATTATCTTTTATTTTTTATACTCAATTATATTTTTAAGTTTTTACACATACAAAAAACATTATCTACGCAAATTTATAGATTTTAAATAAATAATTTATTTTTAATTATATTATTCAGAATTAATCTACATATGACGTTAGGATTCAGTTTAGCTATTTTAAAGGTAGTTTATAAATGTAAGAGAAATATTATTCTAAGATTTTTTAAATAAAATATATTTTATTTCATAAGTGTAAAATATATAATGCACCAATGAAATTGTCTCTCTAATTTCCAAATATCATATTGTTTACTATAAAGAATAAAGAGGAACAATTTAGTAGACATGCATATGTTTAAAAATGATTGAATCAAAAATAATTTATCAACATACAAAATGTCAAACTTTTGTGGAAAGAAGTCGTTCATTAAGTGAAAATATATAATCTCAAAAGAAATATTTTGTTCAAATTATTCACTAAAAAACTATGCATAATATGATTTAAGTTTACATGTTAATAGTATGTATTGTATATATGTGATCATATGTGTCACATAAATTAATCTACTATTTACTTTGATTCTAATATAAACAAAAATATACTAATTATAAAATAAAAGAAAACTAAAACTCAGTTTTAGATCTTGAATTTTAAAATACGTGAACTTATTTAGAAAATAGTTACAATTAAAATCAATTAAATAAAAATAAATAGTACATTTACTTTAAATTTGTTGTTATTAGCCAATCTTATTTATAAAATCATTCATAAATTAAATATTTCAAATCATTTCTCAAAAGTAGGTAAAATAAACTATATAAAAATATTGACGAAGATATGAAAATAATATTAAGATAAAAGTAAAACATGAAAGAATCACCGGTTTATAATTCATTTAAACTGGAATAATTTATTTATTCACATTTAGGATAGTCTTGAAAATCTGTGAATGAAAATGATAATGCATGCATGACAATGTTTAGGAGATGCAAAATAATTTATGTTGGACAATATATATTGATGGGTACTTTCAGTCAACTAATGTTGGACAATACATATACATAGATGGGTATCTTTAATGAATCAAAGATGTTATTGTTCTTAATCCTTTTCAAGTAAATTTTCTTTTCGAAATAATTATGACTTTAAATATATTTTTAAATATTTATTTATCTCTTATGTCACTATATCCAAAGAGAAAATATATATCTAGGTATTATGACATATTATACTTGCAAATATAATTGAATTTGCAACCACTATAATCAAAATAATAGAGAACGAAACATTCAAACATAGCTGGTTAGCATCCAATCAACAATAAAAAAATGAACATTACAAATGATAGTTATAGCAAATTCGAGTTATTTTTAAATAGCATGATGCAAAATGAAGACATTAGAAAACTATATTATAATGACAATAATAATGATTATTATTAAAAGCGTAATGAGGATATCATTAAAGAACACATAGATTTCTTTAGCATATAAAATTTCACAAAAAAAAAATATATTAATCTTATTTTGGATTTTCAACCCAATGTTTTTTATTTAATTTATTTATAGAGTTCGATAAACAGTATTAAATAATATATTTCATTATTCAATACATTTATTATTGTTTATCATAATTTTATTTTAAAACTAATGAAAAAAATTATATTATACTATTAAATACAAATCTAATAATAAAAAAAATTTTAAAGTAAAAAAAAAGCAACAATATCACGTGTGTTGCATGTGCATCTTCCTAGTAAAGGCCCTAAGTATATATATATATGTGCATTTTCATATGTGAATTCATTATTCATACAAAACCCTAAGGTCCATAACATGGTATCACAACCACACAAATATTTTTTTCTTTTTTTTTTCTCCGATCTCACTCCACACCACTCAAATTGCCGCCTCGGGATCGACTTTCAGGCCAAATTTCGCCGCCGGAATCCGCGCGTGTGGGCCACGCTCTCTGCGTGAACAATGTTGGCTATCAGACGCGCCGGCACGTGAGGGTGAGTGGCATGCCTGAATTTTTTCTAGCGAACGTTCGTGGAATAGAAATTTTGAGGCCTTGCTGCCAGTGTTTTCTGTTTTGTGATTTGGGAGGTTTGGGTGTTTGTCTTGCCTTTTTTCAGATCCTTTTTAGTTGTCGGGGTTAGGGTTTGTGTACTACAATCCTTTCCGACACTTATCAATTTCTTTTTTTGTCGTCATTCATCTGTCGTGTGGTCATACGCTGCCCGTTGCTACACCTTCATTCTTATTTCATCGCGGCTCGTTGCTGCCTGTTTGATACGTCATTGTTCGCGTACCATCCGTATCAGAAAGGCATACATACCTATTGTCATACGACGTCGAATCATGTCATAACTTCATGCAATTTGTATCAATATCATTCTTGATGGTTAAAATTATTGGGAGTCTGATTTTTTGGTTGAAATCGTGTTAAGGGTCTTGGTCTGGCTTTCCACTTAACTAATGATGGACCCGAACGGAAGGCCAATAATAGTAAATAATAGTAATGTTGCTGACATCAGGATATTGTAGATTAATGAAGGGAAAGTGATCGTTGCCATCGTCAACAATGTCAAACAGTCAATGATTATGAGTCTTTCTTTTTTGGGACAGCCAAAGTGGTCTTATTTGCAACAGCGATACATTCACTATAATCAGAGCCGGCCCAGGCCCAGGGCGACCTGGGCTACGGCCCTGGGCCCCAACAAAAAAAGGGGCACCAAATTTATACTTTACTTTATATATATCATATATATTTAATATTGATTGGGCCCAACAAAATTAAATAAAAGCCCATGTAGCAGTTGGCGGAAATTTCTCCTTACCCTAAAGCGTGCGCGTGGCCTTTCTGCTGCCAATTCCAAATGCCAACACCAGGATTTTAAAAAAAATAAATAAATAAAATCCCCAAATTAATGAAAACTGGCAACAAGAAGCTGATATTTCGTCTTCGACAGTTCGACTTATCAATCTATCATATCCCCAACGACAAAACTTCAGTCTTCATGATATTATCTCGGCTCTCATTCCAAAATTCCAATATTTTAAAAATTGTAATTTCTTTACTTGTTTTTAGCTTTGTTGAGAGGTTGCAATATTTTAAAAATTGTACTACCTGCTTTTTTTTTTTATAAATGTCATTTTGGCTTTATCAACAATTAACCAAATAAATGACGTTTTGGATTTTTTGTACATATTTTTTCATTATTACCCTTATCTATCTAATAAATACATTAGATCTTTTCATATTCACTCTTCATCTTTTCTCAAAACATTCATCTCTATCCTCATTAATGAGGGTTATTATTGACAAAAAAAATATTCTTAACTACTGTGCAACTTCTCAAACCGATATTTATTTAAAAAAGGAGGGAGTAATTTTTTTTTTTTATAAAAAGAATGTTGGATTGTTATTGGTGTTATTTAAAAGTTCCCAAATATAGCAACGAAAGAGACGTTGGCGCGAGGAGGAGATTGAAATATGGCTTTCAAATTTCTTTAAAAAATACAAAGTACTTAGGGATTGGGGCATTATTTTTATATTTGGCTCAGGGCCTAATAATTTATAGGACCAGCTCTGACTATAATGTTGCACTCTTGCACACACTTATGCAGCAAATTCACATGATTGAACAGAACGACATGTGCATTGAAGAGTACTACTCTGGTTTTGATCGTTTGATGGGACCATTGATCTTCATGATACCTCAATGCTCGACAGAGTGGTGTTCAACATATAAATTTGTTGAGAAGTTCTTATTTATTGCTTTATCATGGGAGGCATAACATAATTTGAGTCCATTCGTACACAGTTGTTTCATAACTCTTCTACTCTGACCATGGCACATGTATTATTTGACTTGACTGCTGAAGAGACTCGTCTTCGTTCTATGTCAGTTACTCCTTTGTCATGATCGCATAATCTCCAGGCAACTTTTCAAAAGATATCTTCTCACGGCTTAGTGCACCTAGAGATGGCTCTCCAGAATCTTGTTAGCATTGCGAGAAGACAAGTCACAGTGTCGAGAATAATTTTACTTAGCACCCAGCACGACGTGCTGCTCACTCATAGTACAACTTCTACTACAAAGGGGTTTGTATTTGTATTTGCCGCCACTGCCTCTTCTGTCAATGCTCTTCAGTCATGGATCCTCGATTCAGGGGCATTTTTCATGTGACATCTCATCAATCCCAGCTCATTGCTTGCAAGTCGCTCGCTGATGGTACTTCTATTCTATTCAGACAGCTCACGACACTTCTTATCATATCACTCATTAAGGTTCTCTATGCAATTCACGTTTTTTAGTACCTAATATCTTTTACGTTCTTAAGTTATCCATGAATCTTCTTTCTCAAAATTGTTTATTCAAATTTGATTACTCATCGTGTTAATTCAGGATCGTCGAAGCGGAACTGTGATCGTCGAATTTGATTACTCATCGTGTTTCATTGTAAGGGTTGCAAGATCGAAAAACGTGGCAAACCCGTATTCTACTAGTGTTTCTCAATCTTCTAGACCTTTTGACCTTATGACCTTATGACCTTATTCTGATGTATGGGGTTCTTCCCTTTTTTTACAAAAGGTAGTAATAAATATTATGTTATTTTTATTGATGATCATTTTCGATATACTTGGATTTATTCTAATGTACGAGATCTTATTTCGTTACCATCACATGTCTTACCTATCACCAATAGTTGGGTCCTAAAGATTAAGAGTTTAAGACCAAGTGAGATGGTTCCATTGAGAGATATAAATCTCGTCTTGTTGATAGAGGCTTTCAGCAGACTCAAGGAAAAGATGATGATGAGACTTTCGCTCTTGTTTCTCACATGACAACTGTCTGATGGAGTGGTTGTTACCAGTTTTTGGAGCATATCTTAGATGGATGTGAAGAATGCTTTCCTTGATGGTGCATAAGAAAGTTTATTTTACATGCAGTCACCACTAGATGTTGATGCCCAATCCGGACATGTTTGCGTCTTCGTCGCGCTTTATATGGTCTCAAACAGGCTCCATGTGCTTGATTTGAGCGTTTTGTCTCTACTAGGTTTTCCTAGTGATCATGATCCTACCTTATTTATTCATCTTTCTACGTGGACATACTCTACTTCGTCTATTGATGATACATTGATTACGGAAGATGATGTAGAACATATTTATCATGTCAAGAAGCAAACTTTGTCAGAAATTTTATATATCCGCTGTTGGGTCCTCTTAGCTATTTTTTGTGCATTGAGGTGATTCATTCTTCTTGGACAATTACCTTTCTCATTCCAAGTATTCGTTTTTCAACTGATAATCGGAGAACGGCTATACCTATGGATCTTCACTTATAGCTTCGTCCCAATGATGGTACTCAAGATGGTACGCATCTTGAGGATCTTTTTCGCTATCGACATATCGTAGGCAGTCTGGTTTACCTTGGTTTACCTAACTGTTACCAGACCTAACATTGCTCACGTAGTTTATATATTGAGTAAATTTGTGATTGTTCCTACTTCGGTTCATTTCGGGCATTTGCTTCGTGTGCTACGGTACTTAAGGGAAACATCATCTCAGTGTATGTTATATACTCGTGATAGTCCGTTTCAGCTTCATGCTTACTCGAATTTTCTACTTGGGCGTGTAATCCAACATATCGTGTTCTGTCACTGGTAATTACATAATTACATTTTTCTTGGTTCTTCTCCTCTTAGCACAAAGGCAGGCACTTGCTACTACCACTTCATAAATTATATGGTTTCGATGGTTGTTAGCCGATTTTGGTATTCCATGTGATGCTCCTACACTTCTTCTTTGTCTTTGTGATAATCTGGAGCCATCCAGATTGCCAATGATCTTGTGAAGCATGAACTTACAAAACACATTGGTGTCGATGTTTCCTTTACCTGGTCACATTGTCATCAGAAAACAATTGTTCTTACCTGCAAGTGGCTTATTTTTTTCACCAAAGCACAAACTAGAGAGTAGTGATGCTTCACTTGCTCAAACTCAATGCTTCGGATTTTCCATATCCACCTTGAAAGGGTGTGTTAACTATATTAAAGGCACAACCCATGTATACTAAAAAGCCTTAAGAGATCATTTTCCTTTTTGACACTTTTTTTCACCTAAATTAAAATTACAGGAGAACAAGTCGCTGATATTACTAAAATAACTACCTGAGCTTCAAGTGCTGATCCATCCTTGAATCCAGCCTTTCCAGTCCCTGCCAGAGTAGTAACTCTCCTACTAGCTACATCCAGCTTCTTGATCTGAAATTATAAATTAGAAGAAAAATAATAAAGTTAATTTAGACCAAAAGTAAAAGTTAAAACATACGCAACATCAATTAGTGTCACTTCATTTGCTTTCTATATACAACTTAAACTTCTATTTAGAAAGAAAAACAAGCTGCAAGCCATAATTGATAGTTAACATTAAAAAAAAATGAGATAACAACACGTGTCATGACCCTGTGACTTTACATATTACATCACATTTAAAATCAACCACTACTAAACATACACACTTATTTTTGGTTATCCATTATGACAACCAATTAAATTAAAGTAGCTTTATTCAACAAACAAGTATTGAAGCTCATGACCCTCCCGAATGATATGTTACATAGTATTAAATTATCTAACTTCTAACTCTAACTTCTGTCATTACTCAAACTAAGTCAGAGTCTTGAACCTCTACTGAAGAATTTTATCGATAATATGAAACAATCAAAACACATATATCGAGAAACTTACTCATACTTCTCATGAATTAAATTACAATGTGTTTCCCTTAAGCTTTGTTGCTTGAATATGTAATTTAATGGAACACTATGAGGAAGAAGGCAAATGTAGGTTTACGGCACAATGTTAGTGCCTCGTGTAACTGAAGGACATCGTTGGAAGTTGAGACCACAGGTGTTACTACATGCTTATAGTAAACACTTGCAAAGCATTCTGGCATTTAGTAAGTGGTTACGTTGATCTAGATATATAGACATATAACACCAATTTGTTCTTAAATATCAAGTCACATGCACACATACAATAATGCACGGACATGTTCAGAAAGAATTGCAACTGATCATTAGACATTAAAGCACAACCGAGGCATCAACTCATAGAAATATGACAGGACAGTCCAATACAATATGTATAGAGCTGCACATCTGTTAATGCTATCATCACATTTCTATGTTGATTACCTTGTGATTGTACGAATCTGCCACATATACTTGACCATTGTTTCCACAAAAGACGCCTAAAGGGTGTTGCAAAAGTACTTCAGAACCTACTCCATCGTGGTCCCCGAACTGCAACATAAAATAAATCCAAAGACAAGAGATACACCTGATGTCGAACTAGAGGGAAGATCAAGAAAGTTCCAAATCATAGCATAAATACCTTAAATAAATTGTCAGAGAAGACTGGATCACCACCTGCTAGAAGTCTTGACCCTCTGGTTTCTAGATCAAGGGCTCGAATTGAGCTACTCTCGCTATCAGCAATGAATGCTTCCTTTAAATCTAACAAAACATGGAAAGGAACATAAGTACATATATTTACTAAAAATTTTGAAATAATGCCAATGCCAGGTCATGCAAAGGTATTTAGACATACCAGGTGACAATGAGATTCCGGAAGGTTGGGCAAATGAGGTGTTTCCAGAACTGCATTAAACATATGCACCAAAAGTCCCAGAAAAGAAACAATAAAAAAAATAGATCAAAAAGAAGGAATCATCAAAATCCGAGATCACCAAAATGAAAGATGTTTAATGAAGAGTTATGTTGTGCCTAAAATATGAGGTGCCAGATGAAAAACTAAGACTTCTTACTTCTGATAATCAATCTAACAATGACAACGGACTAATGAATACCCCTCCAACGATTTATAGTAGACTAAAGACCTAATTTATGATGCAGAGTAGGCAGCTTCTGGTTCTTAGTTCGTCATATTAACATGAACCTGTTATTACCTTGCACCATTCAAATTTCTTTCATAACCATCGCCACTGAAAGCACTAGTCGTTTCATCTTGTACATTGTGTTTCCATATCTGATGCTGGCCAGCCATTGCAATGTAAACTATCTCATTTATAGAATCAAAGCAGACATCCCAAGGGGAATTGAGAAGCTGAAAAAGAATGAGAGAATACCAGATTAAGCGTTTGAGCTTATCTTTGTAACACATACTGTGAATTAAGTAAAATATCGATTTCACTACAGAAAATACTAACTGTTTAAAATATTCCATTTAGAGTTTCTTGTGCAGAAATTCTTGCCTGAGTTGTTCCTGATCCTCCTCCTTGGTAATCAGATCCTTTAGTTCCATTTCCAGCAAGTGTTTTCACAGTCTCGTCGACAAAATCAACCACTCTACAGAAGGAGTTTGATATGCATGAAAAACACAAATACAAAAAGGTACTTAAATCCAGGTTTTCTTAGAAATTTGTATAGAATGAATACAAGAATCAACTGCTACCTCAGAGCATGATTTTCAGTATCAGCTACATATAGGAGATTTCTCTTTGCGTCATATGCAAGTCCCTACAAAGTAAATAACAAACCCTATTATGTCAAGGCAATGTATATTAGTCTTGACCAAATGCAAAAAAGAAAAGGCGGAAGTTTTTTGGAAGAATATTTTTCAAAACCATTACCTGCGGGTGATTGAACAAGGCATCATCAAAATTACCATCACGAAGACCTTCTTCCCCACTGCTTCCAATTTGCATTTTGAAGTTACCATCAAGGTCAGTGACTACCTAAGTTTAATCAGTGACATATTGATTACACTTGGTGGATATACATTGCAAACATAAGTTGGTAAGAAGCAAATAACTAAGAATGACCATGTACGTGAATAATAATTAT
>BKCP01006848.1:112298-153926 GCA_008636005.1 Striga asiatica | reverse complement strand
AAACTGTTTAGAGGTCAGTAGAACCATTTATGAATATCAATATCTATAAAAACACAGAACTCTCTTTGTGTAACATGGCCACACCAACACTACGTAATTCAAAAAAGAAAAAATGGGGAGAGAGAGGGAGAAAGGACATACTATGCGGTTGTGGTTGCTGTCAGATATAAACAGTCGGCTATTGAGGACATCAACCTCCAGCTTACCAGGAAACTTTAGAGGGGATATCAATAATCTAGGATCATTGTCTTTCTCCAGATTCGAGGGAATAGGAGTTTTGTCCAATACACTTTTCCCACCATAATATGTTATTGCTGCCTCAACCAAATCATCAACATCCTTGGGATAATCATGTAGAGAGAAATGTCACAGTTGATTAAGCCATTGTATATCATACCTATCATTGTACACTATTATAAAAAGAGTGATTTTGGTAAAATGAAAAATAAATAATAATAATAATAATAATAATAATAATAATAATAATAATAATAATAATAAATAAACTGCCTAAAAAGTCCTTATGTTAGGTATATTGTTAATGGTATAATTGTAATTGTAATAAGTATTCTAATCCAGTAGAATTCTATTTCTACCCTTCCAAATTAAATTGCATGAATTAAACAGTCTTATGTTTGGCAATACTATTAGGAGTATAGTTGTAATTTTGGTTAAGTACTCTAATTTAATAGAATTCTATTTCTGCCCTTTCAAATTAAATATATAATTATTCTAATTATATAGCCAGAGGAGCCATGGGACAGTGAGGTTCTTTAGCCATATATTTTGTTCATTTATTTGTTTTTACTTTTTAGTTTTGTAATTATATTATTTTATCCTTTATTATTGGTTATATGAATTATGGAACCAAAATGGGGTTCTATCAATATATCTTGAACAAGTCTCCCATTGTCAACGAATTTCCATTACTCTCAAAATATTTTGTGGAAAACATAAATGAAAATAAATGTAAAAAATATAAATTTATTAAAATCATATTAACATAATTTTAGATATAATGTCAAAATTATAATTCCATGATGTATAACGAATTAGGAATCAGATGTATTTACAAAAAAATCCTACTTATATATTGGTAATATAACTAACATAGAATTACACAAGTGTCATATAAAATTATATGTTATTAGGGAATACATATAATGTGAATCACCGCAAAAATTGTTCAATTATTTTTAATGGTAAAATTGTAATAACATTTATTCAACCCAATATCGTTAATAAAAAATTCATCTATACTCTAATCATATATTAATATATATACCTATAAAGATATTAGAATGTATAAATTACGAATATAACAAATGAGGGAATATTTTATATTTCTTTTTTCTTTTTACATAGAGAACGTATGGTTGAAGACTCTACTTGGTTTCAATAATTCAATAAAGGTAAATACATGTGAAGACTCTACTTGGTTTCAATAATTCAATAAAGGTAAATACATGCATTTTGATGTAAACCTATCTCGGAATGGTACAAAAACTTGGTTCACATAATGTATATACATAATCAAAATTTATTTTAATTAAATTCTGAATTTATAAACTATATACATAGTTTGGTTATAAAAAGTGACTTTTACTATAATAAAGTTTAACATGATTGACGGAGAATTACAACTAAAGATTACTTCAATAGTATTAATGAAATAGTCAATTCTTAAAGGCAATAAAAAAAAAAAAACAAACAGCAATGTATTGTTGAAAATTTCTTAATACTTGAATTATGAATTATATGTAAAAAGATACAAGCAAAATCATATTGCTACGAATAGTTGGCCTTTAAAAAATAGAGGAAATGAAAAATAATTACAACAAACGAAATTAATTAACTTTTAATTGACATTAAAGAATGATCATCTCATACTTGAATCACTAAATAGTAAATAATCATTATTCAAATAGAATTAGAGCAAAGTGAATTGTGAGAAAAACTATCCGCAAAAATTATATCTCTATGAATAGTTATTTCAAAGGATAATAAAGACACTATTGAAAATTTAAAACAAAATCATGCACAAATGCAAATAAAACTTTATATGTTATGTGTAAATAAATTGTATATGTTATATGTGTGTTTATGAAATATTTAAAATTATAAGTTAGATAATGACCAAATCATATTTTATAAATTTTATCATTAGCAAAAATGAACGATATAAATATAAACTATTTAAGTTACATATTAATCTTTATAATCTTTATATAGATCAATTCTTCGCTGATTATAAATTGGATATTACAATATTAAAATTATTATTTATAGCAATTGTGTAGAAAATTTTAAATGATTTGCTTATACCATAAAAATAATTAATTAATTTTAATAAAAAAATTGTTGAATGTGTTTAAAAAATATAATAATTTTAAAAAATAGTTTGAAAAAAATCTTAAGTATAGAATAACATTTAATGTGACTTTATTATTAGTTAATAGTAATAGTTATATAATAAAATAAATAAAAAAATAAATTGTTTGATTAATGCAAAAGTAACGGAAAAAGGCATGAAAACAAAAAGAGTTTTATTAAATTCTTTGCTAGCAATTATATAGATATAGATATACGTTGAAATAATAAAATAAATAAAAAAGATAAAATTGTAAAATATGTACAGTAATTTAAAACATATGATAATTTACCCACTAAAATTTTCAGTTATACAAAAAATCACTAAATAAATCCCGAATATTCTTGGCCAAACACATGCTTGATTGGAATTCTTTTTTTTATTCTTTTGGTAATTTTTTGCAATTACTTGGTATTTTTTGTCTAATTTTTACATTTTTATGCATGTTGTGTTTTATTTTTACTAGTCAGTGATATTTTCAATATTATCATTATTTGAAAATTATGTTTTAATTTTCATACATTTGACACAAATTCATAAATCATTAAAAAATAATATTTTGTGTACTTTGCTAATCTATTTAAAGTTCAAAGTAACTAATAAAATAGACAGATACAGATCCATTTGCTTCTTATTAAATTTCTCAGCACATTACAGTGAAGAAGTTCAACAGTAAATAGAAGTACAAAAACTAGAAATATGATGAAGTTTGGTGGAGTAATATGCAGAAGAATGAGTACCTTTCGGTGTCCTTCACCTGAAACTTGTGCTATAAGCTTGCCATTTGGTCCAACAAGGGCAAATGTAGGCCATGAACTTATACCCAACTCTCTCCATAAATACATATCACCGTCATTGACAACCTGAATTTTGTTTTCCAAATAATAAACTAGGATTGAAAATTTCAATAGGTTATTCGTCTTCACAGTCAAGTCAAACTAAGCACCAACAGTCCACCACATACAAAAATCCAAATTTTGTATACAGATAACACATATATATCATTTATAAAACTCTAAATAGTCGTATGTGATGCTTTAAGAACTTGACATACCAAGATGTGATGAAGCCCTAAGCCCCTTATATTATCCTAATCGGAGTGTGAATAATTTTCTCAAGGAACAAACCACACTAATCTGGTGACTATTCACGGAAAGTAAACAACTGTGACGTATACTCCACAGCTTTTGCACCATTTAATGTCCTAAAAAACCTATTCGATAATCATGAGGAACTTCAAACTAGCGATTACAACAACAAATATGCAGATACAAAATTGCTCTACTTGTAGTTATTATCCCCATTTACCACTCTTACTCTTGAACTTAAAAAATGTACATAATTTAGAGCACTTATTAAGGCATTTGAGTATATTTATTTAGGATGTTAACAAAATTCATATGAAAAGCATGGAATAAATTTAGTTTGCCCAGCAGAAATATATTATTTTGTATCTCTAACGGAGTTGTGCATAATTTATTTGAGAAAGCTTGATTAATCAAAATTTATATGGGAAACTGCCTATTAATATTGAAATAGATAAAGAAATATTGATGAACCCATTTTTATAAACATACCAGATGTATTTTCATATTGTTAATAATTTTTACTTATATATGCACGAACTCATAACATTGTCGTGGATCTAGAGATCAGGTAACCATAGGAAACGATTCTGTGAAGAAGTAAACAAGTTACCTTAGGAAAATATGAGTCAAATTCAAAAGCTTACAGGATGAGAGATTCCATAGCGTAAAACTGCATTTCGGATGGCGTCCAAATCTTTTTCATTGTCAAATTTTGCAGAATGCACTCCTACAACAACAAACTGGAACAACCATATACTACTTAATGGCAATGTTTGTAATGGACACGCTATATCATGTTATAAGCAAAATAGCACATCATTATGCATAAATTCCGGATACCCTATTTAGCATATATAAAATCCTGCACTTATGCTCGACTATGATAATTGGATTCATCACGAATTCTGTCATCATCCTTTTATTTTCACATAGAATATGCATTTTTAAAATCTGTCCTGCCCCGTCCATTATTTTTGGCTAGTTAAAGTTCTTCAACATATTCATGCCACGATAGAAAACTAGCACACTCAAAAAATGTTGTAAGTTTGGCCATCAACGAGATTTTTGTTTTCAATTACAATAAGATATTATAGCTACTTCTAGAGTACCTGTTATAATTGAACATAAAGGCAAGCTATTAATCATATCTTGACATATTTGACACAAGTTCCTTCCAAGTTCTTAACCAAGCTCTACATGTGTTGATGCCTTCCATTTCAATTTACTTCCAAAAGAGACAGGAGATGCAACAAAAGACTGATAATGAAGATTAACAGAGCTTTCGTCGCTTAAAACAATTTCGTATTTTAGTCAAATAAAACTTATCTGATCTTTTATGTTTAAAATCACATGGTTATACAATAGGCATTGTAGGTTTCCACTGATGGATTGAGATCATTAGTTAGCATAAAATGTGGAACGTAAGTAATAGAAAAAAGCTAACCTACCTCCGCTAATTCAAATGTATAGCATAAAGGTGTTTGGATCACATTTTTATGATCTCTGACCGCAAGCATAAAGGATGATGCATCTTGATTAGGTGTTTGCAACCTTTTTGCTATGTTTAAGTAAATTTTCAGGTTACAAGTTTATCAAAATATCAATATAACCTATTTGCAGTAAGATAATGAAGCAAATACAAAGCATTGAATGAACAGAAAACATTTAAAAAGAATAAGATGGTAGGGAAGTCTTAACCGACCAAATTGTTTGCATAGAGCAACAAGAAAATAAAAATAAAAATAAAAAATTGTGGTACTATCAATAGATCACTTGCAAAATCAATACCAAGCAGAAAATATGAAATAGGGACTTACTGGCATATCTTTGTACTTTTTCTCTAGGAACTCTAGATCTGGTAAGACATGCATACAATTTATACAGCAGTAGGTCCAGAAATCAAGAAGAACCACTTTTCCTTTCAAATCCTGTCCAAGTAGCATGGTGTATGAAGAATGGGATCATATCGTATAAGTTGTCATATTTCTACAGTTCAATACATAGATGATATAACAAAATATCTCGTTTCAGAAAAACTATCAACAAAAATAAGTAACACCAGAAAAATCATAGCTCTTACTGCTAACAGTAATCATGCCAACACAGGCTTAAGGATGATCTCTATGTAAAGCAAAACATTAATGACCCNTTTTATATTTTTTTTTTTTCAGCAAAAATAATATAAAATATTAAATATTAATATACTAAATATATTTTCTATATTATAAATTATAATATATTTTAGTTATTTCGGTTAACCGGTCGAATAAACCGATTATTTCGGTTGGTTTTAGTTCAGTTTGGGACAAAAGTTCGGTAGGTTCGGTTTTCCCAAAAGTTCGACTCGGTTATTTCGGTTATGGCATTTCAGTCGGACACCAACTCCAGTAACACGAAAAGTTTCCTGATATCAGCTAGAGTTCAACATTGAAATCTGGCAATGTGCTCATGAAAATCAGATAAAGACATTTACCATGTGAATGAACATAAGCAGTATGTTAAGTTACATAAGCAGCAGAAATTACATATTTACCCTCCGCAGCTTAAGAGGAGCCGTGTTCAGCCAGTCGAGTTTAGATGGAAACTCTGGCACAGTTGTGGCGGTGCCCCTTGAGATACACAAAGTAGCAGACATACAATTAAGAAAATGCCTTAGGAAATGAACAATAAAGGTAAAACTAATTTAGAGGCTTTTGCAGGTCAAAAACTTCAATACCTTCTATCCAAATCGGAAAAATAATTCACAAACTGTTGGATCCGAGCATTTCGAGATTCTTCTGCAACCACCAAAAGGAAAAGGAACCATGATTCTCAGTGCTTCTTTTGCAATGAAGAAACAGGAGTAATCAGACAATGTAATTACGTATGAGAGAAATGAAGAAGGAAAATGCAAAAGGTAATAATTTACAGTACAGGGCAACTGAAAAGTAGCCCATTGATGCAGACCTTTATTTGATCCAAAAGGAGCATTACTAGCTCCGAAAAGCAAGTTCCAAATCGCTTTTGGAGATGCATATTGCATGGCCTGCAAATAAATGAGAGCTTCCATATGTACATATCTACAGTCAATATAAGGAAACGATTGTAGGCATGAGTTACAAGTCCACAAGCTGCTCTTTTCCAAAAGAACATACTATACCTTCCAATTTGTAATCGTGAAAAGAAGGCAAGAAACAGCAATTCCTAAACTTCCATATCTCAAGATATCTCTTCGAGAACCTTGAAACCTGTCAACAAATCATTTTTTGCAACTCAAGGAGTATTGGACTGAATGTCCTTAACTACTGAGAGCATTTACTCGGATGATAAACGTGATTTTAGATAACATAAAAGTCAGATTTCTTTGATTGGAAATCGAATATATTAAAAGTTTTATATTTAAGATTTTTTTTCAACTATCAGGATCTGAATTTGATTTGTGCACTAGTTTGCACGACCCCAGGGAGGACTTATCATCAGTGATTGGTGTATATATCTGTGTTATCTTCAGTTGAGTAAAATAACACCAATGTATGTATTTAGTATGAAAGCCTAGTGATTATAATCTTAAGAAATACTCTCAGAAAATAAAACAGAGTGCCTACTCAAATTGGCTTTCACCACTTAGTGTGCGAAATAAATAAGAATTGGGCAATGAGGGAGAAGACAATGCTGCATCTCACATTTGCACAAGAATAGTTTTTTAGTACTAATTTAGTAAACGAACAAAGCAGTCCCAAAACTAACACTGTCGGCCAAAAGGTGACAACCCATAGAACGGAAGACTACTGAGTTTGAGTTAGTTCTCTTGACCATGTGAGGTGACTGGAGTTGTTAGTCCTTTTCTGAATCAGCTTCTAATCTATATGATGACACAAAATAACCCGTGATTGTATTGTAGAATGATGACATACGTCTATACATTTTCTACTTGGTACCCACACACACATATATTGTATATACAATATCTTACCTAAGTTACCATTGCAACTCAAAACAGGAAATATTGTAACAGTTTACATTAATAACAGATTCAAAGTTAAGAATATTAACTAATACAAATACCATACCACCAACGCCGACACCTTGGGTCCATTACCAAGAATCCAACTATGGTCTCCACCATTTATTCTGATCCATAATAATTAGTCCTTTATAGGAACTCTAACGTTCAATAATAATGGTATCAAACTTTTTGAGTCACTATAGCTCTCCAGATCCCCAAAAGTTCAAGGATTCAATGAATTAGAAGTATCCTTACCCTCCAATTGAGAAGATTCCATCTTCCCCAGAATCTTTATCCTGAGCAGTTATAGTAGTTTCCTTAATGTATGAATTGGCCAGGCTTGGTGTAGAACCACTAATAGATTCAGAACCCTGCTTCTCTGGATCTGCAAGATTTTCTCATAATTAGATATTGTTTCACATTTAAAATTTTCAAACACCATGGCATCGGCCGATAAATAACACCTCAAGGATTTTTTTTTTATAAAGAATAAAACTCAAAAAACTACCACTTTAACAAATTGGGATAGGAACTGATATAGAAGTGAATATAGCTATAAGCATTTACCCTAGTACTTGAAATAAAACCCCAAACCCACAAACATAATTTTACGAAGTTATTAAGTCATCATCAGAGAAAAAAGCTTTTATTAGAGTACAACGATTCATTACATGAAATAGGCCTCAGTTTCTCGTTTGTATCTAGGTACGAAAAGGAGTCTACACCAGAGTACATATTGTTGAGCAAAAATGTTACATAAATAGACTTCCACAGACTACATACGATGGTAACCAGTGCCACCATTGAGAATATCATCAAGGGAAATATCCGCTATATTCTTTCTGATTAGTGATGGACCAGCTGCCTTTAGAGCATCTTCTCCTAATGAAGTTGTCACAGCTATGCATCTGCAAGTGAAAAATGAGTAAAATAACACCACCATATATAGACACGGAGAAAGGAGAGTGAATTTTCGTGGTAGCAAGAAAAAAGAGAACAGACAAAGAGCAATATCTATTCAATTAACATGAAATTGTAATATTGTATTCGAAAGCATCAGCAAGGGCAACAACCAAAAAAAAAGGCGAAGAACTGTAAAACAGTCTTACAACAGGGGCTAGTAAAGTAAGTTCAAGCAATAGTCAGGAAAGAATAAATTGGAATACATGTTATTCTAGTAATGAACAGCAATTGGACAGACATCAAGAAAAAGCACAGATCCATAGCTCATCAAGAATCAATAAATTATAGATGATTACAATAAAAGAATGGAAAGATAATCAAATGATGAAAACAAAATGAATTTATTTCAAATACTATATATTGGAAATATCAAGTAAAAAGAGTCAAAGCAGTTGATGTAACATTTTGGAACAAAAAGAAGGCAAATGAAGCAAGATCATAGACTTTGAAAGTGTATCTCCTGAACTCCACAAGAGAAACCTGGACTACAAATTTGGCAGCCACAAACTAGGGTAAAGCTTACACGATCCAATTGATACGGAACTCCAAAAGTAGTACCTCATACTAGCTGATTTGGCAGCTTGCACTCCAGCTAATGCATCTTCAATCACAATGCACTGCATGAACATAGAAGCCATAACCTTATCCAATACTTAGCATGTCTAATTCTTCATTATTAGGAGACTGAACTTACGCAATATCCCAAATTATCTTTATTTGAAAAGCTTAGACTGCAATTCTTATATGCACATTGTAGAAGACAAAAGACTGAATACATAAAGGTGAAAAATATATTAAACTTTCCAGCTCGTGGTTGCCAGCATCCATTTAATTGGCAACCCTGTCACATCAGGTCACTCAACCACGCCTCAGCATTATGCCTTGCATACATAAATGAGACAAAGAACCATAAGGAACCACAACAACCAAAACGTCACAGTTTTTTGAATGCATACCTCACTTGGTGGCACATCCAAGATTTTTGATGCAGCTAAGAAGATGTCAGGAGCAGGTTTTAAGTTTTCAAATGCATCCGCAGACACAATAGCATCGAACCTGTTAATAAAACAGAAAAATTACCAGACAAACAAAACCAAGAAAACCACAAAACTATTTAGAGTTTATAAATTTTTAGTCAATTACAAGATCATGTCAATAATTCTCAGAAGCGAAGACTGTAGTTAAATTTCATCACTAGATCAGAAGTTCTAATTGCATGAGTAAATATGCAACCTTTGAAGTACAAATAGCTGGTGAGGTAAGAAATATCATGCGCAAAATCAAGACGAGAAGTTCTGAAGAAAATCATTGATTTGATACTGTGATTACTCAAGGATACAACATCTTGGCATTGTGACTGTTCCAGTGATCATCCTGTTCAATAACTATAGGTCAAAAATATCTATCAGAATATGGAAGAGCAGCTATCATCAGAAAAAATTTAATGTGAATTGCCAATATAGAGCACAGCAAGAATGCAGCTGCAAAAATGGTTGCAGTTACAATCTTCTTGGCAGTAATGAAGTTGTATAATGGTTTAGTTCCACAATACTTTCTATAAGCGTAATTTACAGGCATATAGGCTAGTTGAACAAGCAATAATTCACACTGTCAAAATGATATATAAAAGTTGAAAAATGTCAAGGTTGTGATATTATCTTAATTATGACATCCAAATTAATCATGAACAAACGTACATTGACAACTGCAAACCAGCAGCAGCTAAATTTGCGTCAACCTTGATACGGTCAGCACTAGATGCAACAGCAACTTTGAGGCCTTTGTTTTTACACTGTTGTGCACCAAACAGTAAATTTTTGGAGAAAATGGACCATCAAACATTTTTCATCCAAGTATACCTGTAATATAAGTTCATATGCACCAGGGAAACCTATGCCAGAACCTGGCATTGCATACTGCCAAAGTGGAACAAGTTTGTGGGTCAGATATATTCTAAAATCAACTAATTGATTCAAAAATTGTTTCAAACACCTTATCCAGATATATCTCGAAAAATCTCTTCTTTGCCGCCTCAGTATTAAATCCCTTTACACCTTTCACAGAAGCCACACCTCCTAAAAAATTGGCTTCACCTAATTCACAAAAAGAAGAATATGACCAAAGATCCACAGAATAGTGACAGTCGAGGGGAAGAGGGACGAAAATCATGTTAACAAAAACGATGAAGGGTAGAAAGAAAAGGCAAATTGGTACAACACACTAACTGATCTCCAAGTAATCTCATCAATTATTAGGATCAGGAGGCTTGATCTATAACAGCGTGAAGCTTCTGGTTGCAACAGAAAGAAACAATGTAAATCTTTTAGTGCTTCAGCGTGCAGAATAATGTATTTGAATGACCAATAAAGTTACTGAGTTAACTGTCACAAAGTTACTGAGTTAACTGTCACGTGCTTATAGATTCAATTTTAGACCTTGGTTAGAGTTATTCATGCAAATTGATGAAAGGTGAGTAGGTGACTGACCAGACAACAATAAGTAAAGAAAATAAATTTTCCCATATCGAGTATGCAAGCTAGAACAAGTGAAGTTAATGAAAAGTACCAAAATGTCTGGAAAAATAAACGTACAAAAAGGGAACTACCTTCCATACATTGGCAGTTGAGATAATAAGAACTTGGAAAATTCCAGTCAAAGTAAGAAATAACATGTGACATTGAAACAAAGAATTATAAGGAGGTACTCGTAGTTCATACAATGGCCTGAACATGTTTGAAAAGGAAGTAATAAATTGAATTTTACTATCCAGATAGATTAATAAAATCCAGTCATAGGACTTTAAAAACCTTTGAGAGTTCTTCGTTTGCTAAAATTTACTACGTCAATTACTGAATAAGGACTTAGCCAATAACAAATCCTAAAGAATAAAAGGGTGCGCAGTAAGATTCTTCATCAGGAAATAGTTGGCAGGAGTACATGGCAAAATAAACTGAAAAGACTGAAGGAGACATGAAAAGGCAAACCATTCACCAAACCACAATCAGTTTGAAATTTACCACTCCACAATTGCCTGTGTCCGGAAAACTAATCAGGCTTAATGTACGGGATAAGTAAATTCCCTCATCACTTGGTAGTCCTATCAGAATGAAGTTATCCTGGACAACATAGCTTACCAGCGTGATGGAGCAGCGCCTTTTTTAGTCCAACAAACAACTAAAGCCAACTATAACCCAAATGAAGAAACTGTGACCGATGCAACTTAAGACCTAAGTTCAATTTTTCAGTTATATAAAGTAAACGAGGACAGATGATCAGCCCAAAACCACTAAATTGCATATTAATCCCTAGCATGTCTCTTAGCAGGTGGTGTTATTACTGTTCGACCCTGAATCTGACCTCCCCTCCTATTATATTCTTACCACTTCGCCAACTAATCAAATAAACATAAAAATAAAAGCCAAAAATATTCCGATAGTCAGACGCTTAAAAGGCTCTGATACCAAACAAACAAAATCAACAACAGAAATGACATCCAGAGACGCAAATTTGGGAATCGGAAACACTCTACCTGTTCCCGTGAAAGGCACAAAATCTTGAACCGTGACCTTTACTCCCATCTCGGCAAAGAGGTTAACCGCCGCTAACCTCGACGGCTCCTCGCTGTTACATAGCACGCCATCCATATCGAACAACACCGCCGAGACCTTTCCCCACTCGCCTCCGGTTCCAGCTTCGTTTTTCTCCTCCAATTTCACGCACGCCTTCACCGTCCTCCCTCGCGCTCTTGTTACCACGCCGGAGAACATCGGAAGGGGCTTGTCCCTCGCCCGATGCAGGCATTTCGTGAGAGACCTTGATTTTGTAATCGAGAAGACCAGATTTTCGAAGTGGCTTCTCGAGCAGCTAGTTGAGAATGGCGATGTCACTGGTCTCAAAGCCATCGTTCGTCTTCGAGGGAGTGAAGAGAGTTCACTGATTTGCTTTGAGCTGACAACTGATTCTGTATGGATTTGTGGTGAGTGGCGCGGAAAGAAGATAGCGAGTATTGGACACCTTTTATCGCACTCTTGATATTGTTAGTAGTTTTTCGGTTTTTCTAAGATGTGGTGGTTGGTAATCAATTCGTTTGAGGGCGAACATTGTGTGGAAGAATTTGTAGATTGACATAGTGCAATTTCTTTTCGGCCCCATTATTTGCATTTGCTTGTTAGCTAAATTCCACCCCCTAACATATTTTTATTTGAATATAAAGGAATTGTATGAACATATGAATATCACTTTTATATTCTTTCACATTCTTTTGCAAGTTGATCGACATCTCTCTTCTCTTACAACTCTGGACAAAGCAGACTTACATCTAGAACTGGCCCTCACATTGTTTAGGGACCGAGTTAGTGGAAAGCGATATTTAATGAGAGCCTACGCTGTGATTCCAAATCGGAAGCTGGCCCTGATAAATAGAAGACATTAATTAATCACACGTAATAACTTGACGGTTGATATCTTCCTTTGACCAACTTTCTTAAGAGATGAACTAAATGCATCAAGAAAGAAATACATAAACCTCACCTTAAAAGAATTAAAATATCCATCATATTCAAAAGTAAATAAATAAATAAATAAACAAGCATGAACCAACAACTTTTTAACGGTAAATCTAATTTGTTGTTTTATGTGTAAAAATGTCTTTTTATTAAGGCTATTGTTAGGTAGACTCACATTAAAACAACTATATTTTTCAACATAGTGCATACTTTTAAATTAAAATGTTATATTAAAAAATAATAAATAAATAAAAGTGTGTATTTAATAAAAAATTATATTTATATATATAAAGTATAATAAATCGACTCGCTTAATGTGTATACCGACTTACATAATATAAACATTTCAATTGTAAAAATAGTTATTTTCACCCTAAAACCAATATATAGTAAGTTTTTCATACCATTTATTGTGACCCAAAATTTATGTTTTACTCACTAGATGGTACAATCACATAACGCGATCATCTAGTGCGATCATGTTATGTGATTTTGTTGTGTGATGGTATGATCATGAAACAATTATATTGTGTGATTAATTATATAATATAATTATTTTGAGCGATATCATATATGAAGTAATCATTACCGTATCATTTGGGGTGGAAATTACTGAAGTGTTTTAAAATTGTGGTGTGAAAATTATTATACCATTTGGACTGAAAATAAAATGTTTTAAAATTGTGGTTATCACCCTTTTCACTCCTCCATCACTTGTAATAAACTAATTAAAAAGAAAAAATAAACAAGGAATCTGAATGGACCTTCTCGTAACTTTATCCAATCAAGAACCAAGATATATACTTTAATTCCCCAAAACAATGAATTCCCTAATAAACATTAAAAGCATTAAATATTCTCCTACAACCCTTCAATTTACCACCATTTCCCCATGAATGAGCCTAACCAAAAAGCATCTACAAATAGTGGCACTTAGTGACCACCTTTTCATTATTACCTTCACCCCAACCCAAAATCATCGGCCAAAACAAATAAATAAATAAAATCATGTATAGAGGCAATGGACGAACATACCCTCACTCCCATTGTTCCATAAGATTCAACCCCACAAACTCCAAACACTACGTCACATTCGCCGGCACAACCATCGAGACTACCGTCACCGACCGCGCCGCCACTGCCTCCGCTTGGGCCGACGAGATCGTCTCCCTCCACGGCGGCGGCCCGGCCGTGGTCGGCCTGGACGTCGAGTGGCGGCCCCACCTGGTCCGCTCCATGAGCAACAAGTCCGCCACACTCCAGCTCTGCATAGCCGACAAGTGCCTCATCCTCCAGCTCTTCTACATGGACGAGGTCCCGGGCTCGGTCGCGGGCCTCCTCATGAACCCGAACTTCACCTTTGTAGGGATCGAGGTCGGGGACGACGTGCAGAAGCTGAGGGACGAGTACGGGCTCGACTGCTGTAGCCACGCGGACGTGCGTGCGGTGGCTCGAGAGAGGTGGCCCGGGAGGTTCAGTAGGCCCGGGCTGAAGGATCTGGCGTATGAGGTTTGTGGGCTGGGGATGAGGAAGCCGAAGCACGTGTGCTTGAGTAATTGGGAGGCGAGGGAGCTTAGCCAGGCGCAGATTGAGTATGCGTGCATTGATGCTTTTGCTTCGTATAAGATTGGGCATAAGCTGCTTATTGAGGAGAAAAATTAATGAATGGGTTTATTTATTTATATATTAAATATCGTGATATAATTATTGGTTATTGTTATGGTGATTTTAGGAGTCGTGCTTGGGTTTTGAACTTTGGTGGTTGGTATGAAATGAATTATTAAATGTTGCGTGGTTGATATGAAATCGCTTGTTATATTTTCTTTTTATGGCTATTTTGAACATTAGTGTAGAATATTTTGAACATTATTAGACTAGTAAAGGGGCATAAAAAACTAAATTGATGATGCTAAGATTGGGTACAAGCTGCTGATTGATCAGACTATATTTTTATTTGTTTTTTTGTTGGTACTAAAGAGGGAGGAGGAAGCTTAAGAAGCTATCCTACGTGGGTATGCCACTCCGACAAAGTCGTGTTCCAGCCATGGCTTCAGCCCAGCTGGCGGGAACTCGAGGCGTTGTAGTCCTCCAGGACTAGTAGACACTAGTGCCGCCAAATAATCTGCCGAGAAGTTTGATTCTCGGTAAACAAGCCTTATTTCCACAAACCATTCCCGGCTCCGCAATTCATTAATAGCCCGAACTAGGCTACTGTGGGCTCCTTCCTCGTCAGTCTGCCCATTCACCATCTCCACCGCCGCCTTGCTATCTACATCGGCCAGGACTCGACGGTACCCCAAATCCCACGCAAGCAACAAGCCTTGAAGCAGGCATGAAAAGCTAATGTAAATTTATTCATAATTTTTTTTCTAATTAAATAAAACAAATTAACCAACCAACCTGAAAGATGTATTTTTGGCAATAAGTTAAAAGATAATATACTGAAGATTTAGTCTTGCAAGTAAATAGAATTTATAAGGGAAGGTCTTCATTTATTTTAAGTATAAATCGATATTTATATTATGCATATTGGAAAGATTTTGCATGAACTTATTCGATTATATTTTTTAAGCTTTGGACGTGTGCATGGAGATAAGGATCGACGTGCTTAGGAAAGAAGATCAAGAGAGAGAGAGAGAGAGAGAGAGAGAGAGAGAGAGAGAGAGGAGCCAATATTCACTTGTTAGCTATGTCTAAACAATCTTGATTGGAAGGAAATTGTCCTTGAAGGAAAAAAAAGTAGCTAATTGGAGAAGCTACTTATACCCATATTGAAGATCAATTGATGGAGTAGCTAATTGGAGAAGCTATTTATATCCATCTTGAAGATCAACTGAAGGCTACTGAGAGTTTCACAATTCGCATATCATTCGAGCATTCAATTAAGAGTTCAAGAATTTTGTTCTAAGATTTTCTTTTGACGTTCAGTTTATCGATGTTCTTACATGATCACTGACTTTGTTTTCTCATATTTCAGTTCATAAACTTTATTATAGTACTTAGGGATTAAATGCTAGTTGCTCGAGGGATTCGAGTATGTAAAGTCCACGGAAAGTGGACAGAGAAGTAGTTGGTAGGATTTGTTTGCTAGACTATAACGGAGTTCTAGTTGTGTAAGTCCAAACTATAGATGTGTGCACAATCGATAAGATCTCGGAGGGGTGTTTTTATCTATTGTACCAGGTGAAGAGCACCATAAGAGGATAAGAGGATGAGCCTAGGTGCACCTTAATGAGATTCCATCCCAAAATCAATTGAAGAAGTAGTCCACTAGGCTATCTAGGCTCCTTATACAATCAATGTGGGACAATTCACAAGTGATATTCCAACACAGCCCCTCATTTGTGAGTCATTAATTCGTAAGCCCAAACCCAGAGCAGGCCGGGTAGAGAAAGTCATTGCAGGTCCTACGACATGCCTGCTCTGATACCATATTAGAACCGGGGGGGAAGGGTACGGTTCCACCAGGTGAAACACACCATAAGAGCATGAGCCTATGTGCTTACGCTATATTACTTATTCTGGTGAACACAGTTTAACAACCATTCAGTTTTTCAGTGTTCTAAGAGCACTCACAATGTTTTGGGTCTCTTTTTGCATATGTGGCAAATAAATAGACTTAAGTATATAATGATATGAAACAAACCCAAGCTAAAAAATCCAAAATCTATCCAATACAAAAAAAAATAAAAAATACTAGGTCTAAAATAACTAACAACCAATAAAGATATAATAATAGTCAATGATTACTGATTGTACAGGTTCACTACTAGTGCAAAGGGGCAAGCACCTAAACAACACTAAACATAAATCAAAGGCTTGAATTATCGATAATTTTCCTAGTCAAAATAATAATAACCTAAAAACCCATCAAGCATTTGTGTTGACATTGTCCTCGGTTACCGTGAGCTGGGCCGCACCTCCGGAGTGGGGAGAGGGCTGGGAAAAGGGAGGCCACCCATTTGGGGGCCACGGGTACCCGCCGGCAGGCATGGGCGTGTCAACGTACTCCCACTGTGGCCACGCCCGGTTCGGTAACGGGCATGGGTGGATGCCCCATAACCAGTCCGGCTCCTTCCCGACATCGGGGTCGATTTGCGGTTCATCGAAGTAGTTGAAGGCGTTAGAGAAGAGGCATGAGAAGGCTACAACAAGGACCAAGACCAGTAATGTCTTCGCCATGGCTAAGCTAATTGTAAGAGAATTATTATTATTATTATTACAACAACAACAACAACAACATACCCAGTATATTCCTAACAGGTTGGGGTCTGGGGGTCAATTGTACGCAGACCTTACTAAGGAGGTTGTTTCCTTAGCGACCCAAGGTGCATTGCGCCGTTTGATATTTTTTTTTTTTTTCTAGATACTTCACTAATATTATTATTATTATTATTATTATTATTATTATTATTATTATTATTATTATTATTTTTATTTTTATTTTTATTTTTATTTTTTGTGATTATTTTGATGCCAAAGTATGGGGCATATATAGGAATGTGGTGGGTCTTGAGTATTTTAATAAAAGTGGGCTCTTTATTTTTATTTTTATTTTCGATATATTTGTGCGCATCTGGATGAAGTCCTGTGTGATTATGAATTGTTGGGAATTATTAACTGTAGTATATATTCAATGTCATTAATCCCCATTAGAGTTTGGGTATATGATGACAACTCTACTGATGCCACGGACTATTGTAACTCCAGTGGGTCTCACTTGCAATGAGTATCAGAGCATCCACAATGTTGGGTTGAATCACAAAAAAATGTATGTTACCTCATAAATAGACCCAATCTAAAAAAAAGTAGATTATGTCCTGCTGATATATTTATTTTAGACTCAAGTAGAGATCTAGTTTTTTTGCATTGGAATGAATTTTATCAATTTTACTTAGTTTTATCTATGTCATCCAAGACTTGAGTTTATTTACATGCCACATAGGCAAGACTAGACCCAATGCATTGTAAATGCTCTTAACTATTAACTAATCTCTTGCCAGATAAAGAAGAAAAATGCTACAGTCCTGTTACGGAACTATTCAGTTTGGATTTGTAACCGTTAGATGCACATGTAGATTAGATGCACATGTGCATCTAACGGTTACAAATTTCAACGGAACGGTTCTGTAATGGGATTGTAGACTTACCCGATAAAGAACTCTATAACGTTTCAGTATATGCTCATTTAAAACCTAACTTTGTTATATATGTTCTCTATGAGTGGGTATGCTAATTACTAAAGGATATTCTATTATAACATCTTAATATGGGTAGGAATAACTCTGGATTGGGATTCATATAATAAATGGTGGATAATATACTATTAAATTATTGATTTAGTGATGTTGAAATACTTAAAATATATCTTATTTCTTATGAATAAGATGGGGAATCTATATCTACATCTATATCTATATCTATATCTATATCTATATCTATATCTATATAATGGACCAATCCATTTTACTATATTTGTCACAAATTTTCCCGCCTAAATATTTCAGCTAAATTTGGCAATTACTATTAGACATTCATTTATTACCGAACCGTGCTGATTTTTTTTATGGTTTTTTAAAATCTTAAGCACCACAAATCGAACTCTTCAGAAACCGAACTGCACGGAATACATCAGTTCAGCTCGGCTTTGGTTTTGACTCGGTTTTACTCACCCCTACCTAAATGTACCGTATTTGTAACAAAATAAATACACGGCTGATCGTGGTTGGTTTACCCGAGCTACCTTATGTGATATATCACATGGGATGGCTCATTTTCTCTTGGAAGTTGGAACTAATTTCTTATGTTCTTTATGTGTGTGCATCAGTGCACGCTAATTGATCATTGCCTTGAATTCAAATCCTTCATTTCCTTGTTTGTTTTGATTCATATTGAGCATGTTCATTGATCATTGCCTTAAATTCAAATCTTTCATTTTCTCGTACATTTGTTTTGATTCATATTGAGTATGACTCTGGGCTTGTCTGAGTTCCAGACAAGCATCACGAGTATACATATGCAATGCATTCAATCTATTTATACAGAAAACTGTTGTATTGTATGATTTCATGGATCCTTTCGACATTTGGTACTAAAGTTTCTTGATGCTTAATATAGGCATTCTTATTATCAACAACTACAACCATTTATTCCATTGATATAAAAAGTGTTGCATCTATCTAATTATAATTCGAAATTCTTTGTCAACTTCAAAAACAAAATTTTCACTATAAACTGCCGTAAACTTGAGATCTTTTAATGCAAGACGATGCTCCATTTGATAAGTTCAGACCATATAAATGCCATCACGATTGTCAGAATTTATAAAATTTTTAATATCCATTAATAACGCGATTGAGCTTAGATATTAGACACAATGCAGAGCCAAAAATAAAAAGTAAAAGATGTTTGAAAAGGTTAAAGCCCTTTGGAATTATTAATCATTCAGAAATGATACTAGACTGAGACAGCAACAAAGAACCAAAATCAAATCCCAGGTTTGCTCGTTTGCAAACAAATGGCACTTTCCAATACAATTTTACAAACACCAAACACTTCCTAACAGAATCTAACTCACCACATCCAAACATTGCCCACCCATCAAGATTTTAGAGGCTCAGCTCTTGGCCTCCACAACCCAAGCCGGTACTTGTGGGCATACTTCAGTATCAGCTTTCTCTGAAAAAAACAGTACAGATTCAAAACATAACACAAAGTTATGAGTTTATCCAATCTTAAATAGATAAATTTGTGGTTGCATATGTGAACTCATTCATTCAGTACACAAAATCTACCCACATGATGTTGACCAAGGCTCAAGCAACAAATAAGCAATGGGAATAATGTTTTCTCACGAAATTGTAGAGAATTATTACAACGGGAAAATACGGATATGCTACTTGTCAGATAAATTAATGTGGAAATACACACCTTCTTGAAGGTTTTCTACAAGGTCAGCCTATAATGCTATGTTAAATAATCTAATAGGGGAGACCCCTGGTTCCTATAATTGGCTCTGGAAACTCAAGGTGCCTGCAAGGTGGATTTACTTCATTTGGTTAGCCCGAAGGGGCAGGCTTCTCACTAATGAAATGAGGGCGAAATGGATTCGTTCTTCGAAGCTCCAGTTCGTATAGGAGGTATTTAAAGATAAATGTCACTTGTTACATCCGCAAAGGTTGAGTGTGACTATCTTAGAATCCAATAATTCAGATGATCAAAATTATCAAAATATGATATTTTGTCCAAAATTGTGAGGCTGGACTAAAAGTTGAGAAACTAAGGGCATGCAAGCTTCGTACTAGGCAGTAAATATCATGGTACTAAGAAATACATAAATATGATGATTATCACAACTATATAAGAAGCTCCGCAAGAATTAAGCAACAAGCGTTTTCCTTATTCAGCTGCCACGCCAAACTGCATTACAGCCACTGAAAATCTCAAGTGTCCATCTGAATAAGTTAAGACAAAAAGATTAATAAACCAGTAAAAATTAGGTCATTGCACAACAAACCCACTTTTTATGTATTATTGAAAATGATGTGGCCAAAAACGTACAGAACCAAATGAATAACTCACAATCTAATGTGAATTACCTGCCTATTTGACAACTAACTAAAATGACAATATATAATAGCTTCATAATGCTTAACATGAACATTACAAAGTGGCTAATGAGAAGCTAAGAGGTGGACCATGTCCTTCAAATGACCATGTTCTGTTTTTTCTAAACTTACGACATCAAATTTGAAGCATAATTGCCATGCCAAACAACAATGAGGATTTGCCGTCTTTTGTTCACTAAATGAGAAGCTAAGAGGTGGACCATGTCCTTCAAATGACCATGTTCTGTTTTTTCTAAACTTACGACATCAAATTTGAAGCATAATTGCCATGCCAAACAACAATGAGGATTTGCCGTCTTTTGTTCACTAGTTAGAACAAAAATCATCGCAATAATCATTTGATGGCTTAAATCTGCCAGCAATAGAACCATTAAAAGCCACTCAATCTTTCACTTCTCAAAAAAGTTACAAAGCTGCACCGCCAGATGGCTTCAAGAGACAAATAAAAATCATGTTTTTCGTACTAAACAACAACAACAACAACAACATACCCAGTACATTCCCAACAGGTTGGGGTCTGGGGGGTCAGTTGTACGCAAACCTTACCCTTGTAATTATACAAGGAGGTTGTTTCCGTACCCAAGGTGCATTGTGCCGTTTGATATTTTTTTTTTCTAAAAACTTCACTAATAGAAGAAGCACTAGAATTTAATTGAGCCATTTTGATCTAGTCCATATTAGCACTATGCCAGGAGAATTATCAACAATGACTCTTCCAGCTCCATTTTTCGTACTAAACGTGTAAAATATTACTTTTCACTAAGTTAAACCAAGAACTGTTTGTACACTATTCCATAGCAAACAATAGAAACAAAAACCAGACCCAACACCTGGAAATTGAAAACCTAAATTCCAAAACAAAAACATCTCAGGCATTCTAAATTCATTTGAAGAAGAAAAAAAATCAAGACCGATACTCTTACATCCTTGCAAGGGATTCCTAGTCTCTTGAGCTTGATGGTTCGAGTGACGAGAAGCTTGTGCAGGTCCCCAATCTCAGATTCAAGTTTTTCCACATGATTCTCCAATCCCTTCCCAATTCCATTCAAGAACTCCGGTATACCAACTTTCACTGCAAATTCCAATAACGGTTAGAAAAGCACATTTTTTTCCATTTCCATTTAAGAATCTTAAATCGCAAATTTACAATATCAAGCAAGCATAAAAAATGTGCGATACCATCATGTCATCCTATAAATGCATACCGATATAATGGCTGGATTTGGAGGAATACTTTGCAACACCAGGCACAGAAATTGAATGTGCTGAGGCGGAGGATAATCTTCCACTCCACCACAGGATCTGTCTCCAAGCCATGTCGAATGCGGAAATTGATTTCAATTTTTCTCCGAGGGCATCTGTGGAGAATAAACCCTATCGAAGGCTCAGTCAGACAATTGGCCAAGACGACGTCGTTAGGTCATACGCTCGCTGCAAAAGTGGAAAATACTATTGATCCTATTTAAAAAGAAAAAGAAAAAAATAATTATTATAAATTATAGAGGAAGATAAATAATACTTAATAATTATAAATTAAAGATTTGGGGTCAAACAATGTAAAACTATTTTGTATAAAAAAATATGAAATTTACATTATTTTGTATAAGAGAATATAAAATTTGTATGTTTAATATTAAAAACACCTAAAATATTACATTAGTATATGTAAAAGTATTCAAAATTTTCTATATTACTTTTGAACCACTTACTTTTTTACGGACCTTACCGCAGAGTGTTCAAAGCTCTTCCTATGCCAAATTAAATCATTCAATTGATTTCCTGATGTGAAGTCACCTACAACTTTTCTAAACAATTTTAGAAGGAAAACATATCTAAAAATATTTGAATTTAACATTATGTAAAAAAAAAATTTCTAGATTATTTTGTAAAAAAAACATGTTTACAAATATTTAAATTTAACATCAATTATGTATATGTGTATACCTCTCTTATCTATATATATGAAGGAGTTAGACTCTTTGTGGTCTTGACACGTGTCCATTTTTAGTGCCTTTAGGAGATGACATGTGTCAACTTTGTAATTTACTTAAATGTCTTTTTTTTTCATGCAAAAATATCCTTATTTAATTACATACATATGTCTATTTTTTTATTATTATAATTTGTTGTGCTTTTTGTGGTACAGTGGTCATTAACTATGACCTTTTTTGTGCTGACCTGCGCGGCTCATCTGACACACACTTTTTCCCAGTTTTCCCAGTTTTCCTTGCACGCTACCTACACCGACTAAAGAAATTGAAGAAGGACCTGAGATTGAAGGAGACGTCTGACAAACACTTTTCCCATTTTTGCTCGCACGCTACCTACACGACTAAGTAGAGGTACCGACTAAAAGATATTGAAGAGGGACCCTGAGATTGAAGAACCATGTTATGCTCTCCAATCTAAAACCTAACCTCCGCGGACTGACCGAAATTCCTCATCAATCGGTTTTTTCCTCCTTGGCCGAAATCCCTTCAACCAGTTCCCCGGACTGAACCCAATGCTTGACGGAATTGAAGGCGCGTGTACGGCGCGCCTGCGGCACTTGCTTAGGGATGACCAACGCGCCGGAAACAATGGTTAAGATGTACATTCCGGCTGTGATGGACGGTGTCCCGGCGATACTTTATCATCAATCGAGTCTAAAAAATGGCGGCGAGGTTCGATTTCCACTATAGTTTCTGTTCTAAATTTCTCGCACTTTCGTGTCTGATTTTGAGACATGACTTTGGTGTCCCGGCGATACGTTATTTTATCGCATAATTTTGAGACTTGAGTTTTTTAGATTGCAAAATTCAAGCTTATAAAATTTTTTTATTTTTATCCTGGTTAAGATTCTGTGGTATTGTAAATGGTTTTTTGATTGTGTTGTTTTTGCTTGTTAGTTGAGCATGAGTGTGGCTCAAATGAAAAGCTTCATTTCCCTGGCCTGAACCCAATCCCATTCCGAATCGGGCCTCGATTCCACTCAATAATAGTGTTGCCGCTGCAACAGGCGCGTCGCTGTCGAATCCCTACGGGATTTCCTCGACGTCATCTGCTTCGACTACAAGAATGGATTCGTCCATAGACGAGAAGAGCTCTCGCCGCTGGCGGAGAGCCACAATGCCGTTGTGACAAATCTCAGGTCTAAATTGTAAAATCCTGTGAAACCCACCTCAAAAATTATCTTTTTGCTAAAAAAAATGTTTTTGATTTTTGTAGATTGTGTCTAAATGTGGTGAGGTCACATTGGGCCGATAATGGAAAGAGTCTACAATTACTGAACAAGCGGGCAATAATCGGGCCGACCTCTCTGAGTCTGTGATATATATGCATCAATATTTGCAAAAATCTATTTTAGCCACTCACTATTTGGTTTTGGTAGGTTCGGCCACTTGAGGATTAACACTCTCTATAACCTTTTTCGTTCAGAACGAAATTCTATTCTCTTTATATCTATATATGATGTACGATTTCTCTTGTTGATTTAATCTGTAGAGAATTTGGGAATTTTAAAGCTTGATCTGTTTTTGTTGGTGTTCAATTTTTGGTTGAGTTCCATCCCTAGAATAACAAAGTTTTCATTAGTTCTCTGATGCATACTGTCATGCAAACTGTCAACTTATTGTGTGTGAAGGATACTTTTTTTGGTTGACTTCCATCCCTAGAATAACAAAGTTATCCATTATTTGATTTTGCAAGTAAATATTCATGTTGTGGTATTTGTTGTGATATAAAGCTCTATGCAAAGATATCAACCGTAAACGACTACTGAATCGCTTGTGGTCGGAGACGATAAGGAAAGTGTCGGAGCCGAGCAGGAAGATGGTGACAGAGAGACTGCTGCAGCCTGACAGGTCACTGGCGAGGCTGGACAGGAATTTTAGGTGGGGAACAACTACCATTTAGAGGGTACAAATCAGATTTCTGAAATCTAAAAACATGATTAGTTTTATAAATTGATTTTATGTTTTATTAAGCAATCGATAAACTATTTGTCACACCCCTCATTTCTCTTCTGCCAAAAAGTTGTCCAGACCTCCCATTTTGTCACCTATCAAACCTTACCCATCGTCAACCGATGTCAAATGAAACTAAAGGAAGCCAATTCAGAGATCACTGGCGAGCAGAGGCAGAGAGACTAGAGACTGGTGATTGTGTTCAGCCGTTGACTGAGTTCTGAGATCGTCCTTAAACGACAACCCTACCAACAGGGGACTTAGCGGCTAAATTCGAGCAAGGAGTAAGTTCTACCCGAATTATATGCGGGAACGTTCAGAGACGCCTCCGTGCATTTCTGAAGATATCATATTCCTCAATGTGAGTTTCATTCAAATTTCCCAAATCCTAAATCCTGATGCATTTTTTTCGGGTTTTCATGTTCGTTTAATATATATCCCTATTGATTTCGGTTTTTTCAATTTTTCTTTGATAGGGCTTATTTTTTCTATATTTTTTCTTTCTCGATCCGGTATGGTACTAATTGAAACGTCCCGGTACACATCAGGCTTCAACTTGGGTGAGCCCAACATGTTCGCAGACTGGATTCATAGGATGTTCAGGCTTGAGCTGATGATTGACGAGGATGCCAGGGAGGGTGTTTTTTTGAGACTTTCGCGGATTAGGATACGGATACCCACTTCATGCAGGTTATTAATGCTTCTATGTCCTCCTTTGTTTGTGTTTGTGTGCGTGTGACTACAATGGTTGAAATTTTGTAGTTTTATTTTTTTTTATTAGGGAAGAAAATATAATGCGACCATTTATAACGTGAGCTCATGACACTTTCTATAAGCTCAGTAGCTCTGAAATGATGGAAAAATCAGACGATGTGCCTAATCGACAGCCCCAAGCAACCAACCATGGGCCAAGAGTAAATTATCTTTTGTTTCAGCTGCTTTATTTTGCTTTTAGTGACTCGAGAGTCGAATTTGTGACTCGCGAGTCGAATTTACTCATTTTCTTCTAAGTTTTATCTGTTTATACTTTCATTGCCTTTCAAATTAACATTTTGAATTTGTCTTCCCTTGAATTTCAGCAACAACTGAATGATATATGATGCAATCTGGATTTATGCCCAAATATTTTTGCAAATGTGCACCAAAATTTAAATTATGAATTACCTGTACAACATTGTTTTTTTGGTTGTTTCCGACATTTTTTTTTTATGAATTTAGGTACTATTTCTGAAGCATCTTCTTGGAGGAGGATTCGTGAAACTCATAATGGTATAATTTGTTCTTATTATTTTGTTGCAAGGACAGTGTGTAGTGGAAGAGATTTGATGAGTTTGTGATTGAGAGGCCAAAGGTAGATGTAACAGCCAAGTATCTGAGCACACTGTTCTCCAGTAAGTGTCTAGGAGCTCTCATGAATTGACTCAGTTTGTTAATTGAGTAGCTTATCTCTGGTCTGGTTATGGTGATGTACTGCAATGCACCTAGCACACTTCTATAAAGTGTTGCATTAACAGACTCATTTCTAATATTTCTAATATATCTGCACATTTGATATGAAGTTACCATAGGAGTGTCTGCTTCTTTAGCTTGATTCATTTTCACTTGAAGCAACAACTTCTTAATATATTGTTTCTGACAGTTATAGGTGACCTTTTGAGTTTGAGGTTACCTGGATTCCTAGGAAATGAGGCAGTGGTCCTAGGTCCTTTAGAGAAAACTTCTTATTTAAGACACAAGTAAGTTCATACATCTCATTCTCACAACTTTTTGTGATTATGTTTATTGATATTTCTTGGTTAATGTGTTTCTTTAATCTGGCATGTTATTTTGTTATTACAGGTTTAAGGCTGTGGATCATGGGATTTGTATTCTCTGGACCGCTGCAGTCTTGGGGGTAATGTTATTGCTTTTTTCTTCCTTTTTACTCAAATAAGTAACTTTTGTAGATTTCGTTAAAATATTTACACTTTCCTTGCATTTGTTTCCTTGCATTTGTTTAACAGTATTAGATTACTTTGCATAGCACTTTGTAAAGTAAGTTGTCATATAGTTTGATTTCTTCATATTCTGAAATACGATGCATAATGTTGATTCTTAAATTTCTGGTGGACCTCATTCGCCTATTGTAATTAAATTATATGAAATATCTGTTTAGAAAAGAGAAGATGGGCATTACTTTCTCATTCGATACCACATTGTTGGTTGTTTGAACATTTCATGATTAAATGGCTCAAATGGTTTGTCTTTGGCTTCTAATGATTGTTTGTCTCATTACATCACTCTCCCTTTGGTTTGTTGTTCCACTTTTGCTTTAGGCGATGGAGTTCTTGCAAATTTCCTAGGATAACATTTCAAACTTGTGTTCCACAACTTTAATACTAATCAAACTAAACTGAATAGCAATCCCAATAGTCATTTTAGTATCCAGTTTGCTTAATAAAGGAATTTAGTTTCCTTTTTGTTTATATAAGAATAAACTAAAGCAATGGTTAAAATGTGTTTGTTGAGATGTGCATAGCATTTATTCCTGCATGTAGTGTAGGCTACTGCGTGGAACATGAAATACGTTTCTCAGTTGGATGGGTTGGATCATGAACTAAACGACTAGGTTTTTTGACGAAATTCAACAATTGCGTGCCAATGACTGAGATAAATTGGATGTTGTGTTCTGCTAGGGCTATGTGGATTGGTCTAGCAGTAGACAAACAAAAAGTAGGTGGTCAGACCAAAGGTATCCTTATTGCTTCAAGCTTTTTAGGTGGATTTGGAGCAGCAATTTATGTTGTTTGGTTTTAATATCTCAACTAATGTGTTATTTTAATTTGGCAGTTCCATTTTAACGTGTTATATAGTACTTCCCAAAAATCAAATGAGCAGATTGGGCCAGGCCGGTAGAAAATTTTATTAGGTTGACTTGGAGTTTTTCCTTGGACTTATGGTGCACAAAAAGGGCCCAAAACTAGAATCATAAATTCATACTTATATTGTCCGTTTTTTATTCTGACATATTTTTGTGAGCAACATCGTCAAGATCATTACAAATTTTAAAAAAGTTGCAACTTTTGTATCAATTTTTTCAATAGTTGTTGGTGTTTAAATCTAAGTAAAATAATTAGATGATTTTAGGATGAATCGGTAACTAAATAACAAAATCATCAATATTCCTTAGAGTATTAAACCATTTGAGATTGTTCGTAGACATTTGCGGGCAAAGATTTGGTTAATATGATGCTCAATTGTGTTGCGGTTAAAATTGCAGTTGTATAAAATTTACTGAAGAAGTTGAAAAAAAATATGGAAAAGTTCAAATGATAATTTCACTAAACAGATAATTATGCATGCATTATAGACTGAATTTGAGGTGACAATATTTTTAGACTAAATTTGAGTCTGTCGTGCGTGCACGGCGTGAGACAACTAGTTTATATATATATGTATATGTATATATAGACGAATATGTAAAAAATGTCTAAACAATTTGTTTAAAATATCTAAAATATTAGAAGCATAATTTAAAAAAGACATTATGTCAGATGATACCGAATTTATGGCGTTACTTCCATCTAAAAAATTTGATTACACACCATTATTATTATACTTTTTACGTTGTTATTGTTAGCTTATAATATTTGTAAAAATATTAGTAATTAGACCAATGAAAATTAGCTTTTTAAGGTAGAGAATGGATTTCTAGTAGTAATTATGAATTGGTTTTTTAAATCTATAAGAGATGAGATTTTTTAAATTTGTGAGATTGTATGCAATGGGATTTTGTAACAGATAAGAGATAAACTCTAGATTTATGCTATGAGATTTTATAACGCGATTTTCAATACCCAAAAAACAGGAAAAAAGGAAAACAGATTCTAACACAATTAATCTGCCGATTTTGTTGCCTTATCAATATTGTCCATCAATTACTATATATAGGATACATTTAATGTATTTTGCGAGAAAACATTTCTAAAATTGTAAAAAGATTATTCTTTTTATATAATGATAGATAACAAAATAAAAAAATAAATTACTATATGGTACTTGAAAATTTTGGTACTTAAGAAAATGTACAAAATAATTATATTTTTATTGTTAAATTATAAACATTAAAGAACTAACAATGTGGTATAATACTATAATTTAAGAATAAAACCTGGTGTTCTACACTTAATTTGCTAAAAAAATAATTATTAATAAATTCCTATTAAATTATATATGTCCAAAACAAATATTATCTATGTTACCATAAATTTAGTTTTGAATTTTTTAGTTTTTTTTTAAAGTCATATTGTATTGTAATTATATTTTGTATTTTTAGAATTGATTTCTCATTATTAATTTTTTAAGTATTTTAAATTTATAATATTTGATGTTTTAATATATAAATTAATATATACTAATGTATATTTTTTTTATTTTTAATTATGTCAGTCATTGGTACTTTATTTGCAACATCATAATAACGTTTAAACACTATATATACTTTATTTAAGTCGAGACTTAATTTTTAGAATTTTTTTATATTTTTTTTGTTAATACTCAATTTTCACATTTTTTTTTGTCAAATCTATAAAAACAATATACTAAAATAAGTATTTATGAAGTTCTCTTTCTTCTCAGGCGAAAAAAAACCTTGCGAAAAAGACAAGCTTCTCAACCCAGCGAAGCCTTCCTTGGCGGCGGCGCGGCATCGGCCGGTGGTCGTCGTTGACCGCCGGCCCCCTCAGCTGAACCCTGATGCTGCCGTAGTGCTCCGGCTATAGAAAGGATGTCCTGCCCGAGGTCAACGGCGATTTCGCGGTTAGAGGGGGCGAGCCTCTAGGTCGACGATTGGGCGGAAAAAAACTCAGTTTGAATTAATTTGAATGAATTTATTCTTTTACAAAAATAGCCTTAGAAATCGAATTCTATGATAGTTCTTATTATGCTATTATGTAGCATAGCGGTAGCCGGCTTTGAGTTTGGGGCAACTTTAAATCTAATTATATTTTGTTCTATTCTTTGACAAACTTTTGGTAAATTAGAAATCTACATATGAAGTCTTTAAATTCAAATTCTAATATTCAAATTCTATTATCACTTTATCTATATATGAAGGAGTTAAACCTTCTATATGATTAACACATGTCCATTTTTGTGGTCTTTAAAAGTTGACAAGTGTCCCCTTTTTTTACAGGTTTGCCACTGCACTTTCAAGAGCGTGTTTTAATTGCCTAATTCATTTTTTTACAGTTTGGCATTCATTTTCCAGTTGTTGCCACAAGCCCCCTTTTTTTGCTGACAATTTTTTGACCGAGCAGAGACACTCTGTATTCAAAGATTTGCTACCCAAAAATCTGCTCTGTCGTACCTACGAATGGACTTTTGCGCTTGCGTGTGGATGGCCTTCCGAGATTAGGGAAAGGGCAGATAGACGATATAACACAGAAGATAGAGGAGATTCATCCATGGATATAGAGGCTGCACGAATTGCACGGCGACAACGAGGTTTCCATCAACATCGTCCGCCATTGAGCCCTGCTGGTTGCCGGTAAGTCCTCGCAGCATCTTTATCTTTATATTAATTGAAAAAAATATGGAATTATGCTTAATACAGACGAATTGTGCTTCGCTAAGGTTGGTTTTGATGGGAGATGAGGAGTAATTGAGGATTGCGGCGGATGAGATCAGATAATCCTTGAACAACGTCATTTTGATCGAGGTAATTGGGCTTGATATGGAAAAAGAAAGATAGAGGCGGCTTTCAGTGAAGCCGTGGAGAGGGCAAGGCACGTGTTGGGGAGTTTGGACGCTTTGGTCAAGTGCTATTCCTATGAAGGTATTGTTATTTTTTCAGATTAGCATTCAGCCCACGTGCTTTATTTGTCTGGAAAATGTTGATGGGGTGTGAGACTGAGGTAGAGCTATTTCGGTTCAATTGTTTGTGAGTTGAATTACGATTGGTCGTAACTTAATTGTCGTCGATTCTAAGAGTATGTTCTTGATTGTGGTGAAGAGTGTTAAAGTAAAATGGTTTTCAACATTTGACTACTTGATAGAACTTATGTGAACACTTTCCTACAAAATTCCCTTTGTTGAGGTCTCAGTCAGATATGTGAAAAGCTCTTCTCCATTTTTTGCTGATGGAGGTTCGTATAATCTTTTGAAATTAGAGTATCTTCGTTGTATTTTATTCTTCGTGTTTGTTAATTCGAGTTGTATTTTCAATTTTGTTCTAGATTAATAAATATCATTGTTGAATTTATAGTCATGTTTAGCTTATTCGGAAATTGTAGTGATGGAAAGGAGGTGGAATTATTTGGATTTATCCCACTCGGAACTTAGATCTGCTATGCTTGATATGGATCGCAGTTCTTTTTTTCTCCTTTTTCTTTTCTCACTCAATCTCTTTTTAGTCTTTGTTATTTGGTTCAAGTGATCGGCTCCGACAATCTGAATCCTTTTATTGCTCTGAACAGGAAAGGTGGAAAGGACTTCTCAACCGCAATTTTGTAGAGGAATACGTGGCTAATTTGGTAATTGTAGATGAGGCGGTGACGCAGACGGATCGAACGGTGGAGTAGGCGTGCGGAGCAGACGGCGTCACGTGCACGTACTCTCGACTCTTGATTTCTGATTAACATGATGAAATGTATGCCGACTAATTTGCAGGTAGGTTCACCTTCATTTTGTCTTCTCTACACCCACATACGACTACCCTTCCGCTCGCTGCCCTTCGATTCTTTTTGTTTTCAATTTGTAAAAATTTTAACTTTTATACAGTTTTTTAATCTTTATAAATGGGCAGGTCCGTTTGATGTTATTGTAGCACTTACAAAATCGTGTTTAAGGGCCCTGGAGAGAAGGTCGAACCCAAACAGTTGTCAACTTTTCTGGAGAAGCGTGACCTCTATCGGTAGGTAACTCTTGTGGTTAGAGTTAAGAATTTTTAAATGTATGGAGGACATTTGAGATACCAACTATGTTTTTTATGAAATGTTTATACGCTTTTTGCCTTTTTGGTAGTATTAACTAAACATTGATAGATCAGAGTATCGTTATTTCATTACATATCTCTCTTTGTTTCATAGTTGGATTGCTAAAAGTTGAAGCAAGGGCGAAAGAGGAAGTATAACAAAAGATATCACATTCCCAGTTACGTTAATTGTATTTTTCATTTAAATTTGTGTTATATGTCCTTCAAGCCTATCTTAGGTAAATGGAGGTAATAATAGCTCTTTTAATTTACTTTTTTTTTTTCTGTTTTTTTTTTCAATGCTACTAGAATTAGTATATGCAAATTTTAGTAAAACTATTTCCTATATGGCCAAATCGCTTAGTTATGTCTCCTGACACCCTTTGAATTTATACTCCAATCAACTAAAGTTTGTAATATCACGCAAAGATTTTGGCCAACCGGCAATTTGCAGCTCGATCGAAAGAGAGAAGGCACGTTATATATCTGAGCTGGACAGAAAATTTCAGACTCTTCAAGCTGAGGCAACAACTCTCTCAGCTCAACTCACTTTGTACCAGGTATTTCATGAAATTTCTCTCCAACTATGTGAAACATGTTTTTGGTTTTCACTTTGGCTCTAATATTTTAAAATTGAATGTTTTGAGAACTGGTTTAGATGTTAGTTCGTATTTCATCAATGTTCTGTTTTGTTGAGGGTAGAACTATCATAAATAACAAGGTAGGAAGAAGTGTGCTGACTTCAACGTTCCGATAAAAAAGATGCACATTGAGCGCGCTTTGCTGGTAAGCATTTAACATCTAAAATTAGTAGCTAAAAAAGTTGTCAATTGCAAGGCTTTACAACCGTTAATCTAATTCAACTATATCTTATCTACAATTTAACCAATTCTCCTGTCATTTTGGAGGGAACACATTAAGCCGCTAAATGACGACACCACAATCACGCGAGCTGGTGGTGTTGACTACCAAATGGATATCGTAGGACAGAAAATTATGTAAGGTTATAGATGTGGAGCCTTTTTAAACGAAATGACATTGTTGAAAGGTTAGTCTGTGAGTTTACTCTCATACCGCATGAAGGAATTGTTTTCAAGTTTAAAATTTAGTGAGAGTTTATGTTGCTATATTTGCTATATTGGGTAGATTATTAGGTTACCGGTAATTTCTGCTTTCGAACACAACCTAGGATTTAATTGTGCACCAAACACGTTCTTTTTATGATTTCTATGAATATTGGATATTTTATCATGTTGTGGGACTCCTACCTTTGTGATGGATTAATTTCATGTAATTTCAATCTACTTTTTGAAATGTTGCCAAATGTTTGTATATGTATTGGTGCAGTCAGGCAAATACATTGATAAGGTTAGACACATTTTAAGCTGCAATTTTTTTGGGCTCTTTTAGACTAAATTTGAGTCCGCCGTGCGTGCACGGCGTGATCGAACTAGTATGGACAATAACAAAATCATCCAAAAAGAAAATTATGGAAAAATAAACATACAAAAAACGAAGTACAAAAATAGTCAAATATACAAAAATATAATATTGTTGTTTAATTGACAGAACTACCCTCACGTGGGCGCATAAAAAACATGTCATACGCCAGACATAGCCATCATTGGCCCCAACTCGCCAAATTAGTAATTACAGAGAACCCGATCAGACCCCACGCGCTTCCCTCACGCGCCGCCACCTGGTCCGCAGGATTCCCAGATTTACGGCCACAGAAAACGAAAAAAAAAAAAGCTATAAACAGCGATAGGCACATCCTTAGATATTCCTCCACACAGACACACAGTCGTTTGCGCACACACGAACAAATTAAAACACTCATCAAATTTCACAGGGTACAGCCGCAGAAGACGAAGAAGAAGAAGAGGAAGGAGACGAGCGCGACGGACTCCACGGCGGAGACGACCGACCACACGACATCGTCGACGTCTGGCAAACGGAGGCGCGGGGCCCACCGACCGGGCTCGATTGTACTGAGAGAGAGGCCGAGGAGACCGTTGCCCCAGGCTGACGGCGTCAGGTAGGAGGCGAAAAGCCTCGGCCACCGGAAAAACGATGTAGGCAGGGAGAAGCCGACGTCGATCCACCGGGAAATCGTCGCCGGAGTCCAACGAGACATTCCTTCGGACTTGGCTGTTTTCCTTCTCTTTATTTATTTATTCCTGTGGGATTGTGTAGTGATAAATCTCTTCTGGGGCGGAATATTCTAGTTTAGGTTTTGGAGAAGGGGGAAAGGGCGAGGGTGGAGTGATTTGGACCGTTGATATGCTTGGATGGATCCAAGGACCAGAAGCGATTTCCCGCTCTCGTGGGCGTGTATCACGTGAATTTGTATTTTATTTATTCGAAAATTAAATTGCTTGAGATTTACAACTGTCAGGCCGAGACAAGGACGTGTTTGTCATGCTGCAAAGAAATATCTAGCAAGCGTGTTTTAAATTTTAATTGGTTGTCTCGGTGATGGACGGATAACACGTTTCATATTTGTTTAGGGTGTTTTTAAAAAAAATCACATGTTATATAAGAAATACACTTATTTTATAAAAAAGTGTTTCATATAATAATGCAATAAAAAATGAACATACTCTAGCTTACATAGCAATAAAAAAAAGATCAAGTCCACTCTTGAGTCTATTTTGGACCCAAATGTGAACCTTACAATAACAATCATTTATTATTGTTATATTTTTATTGGTTGTTAGGTATTTTAGACATAGTTTTTTTTTTCCATTGGATAGATTTTGAATTTTTTAGCTTGAGTTTGTCGATGTCATTATAGATTTAATTTGTCCACGTCATTATAGACTTAAATCTATTTATTTGCCACTTATGTAAAAAGAGACTCAAAACATTGTAGGTGCTCTTATGAGTTTAAATTTTTTAGCTAATTATATAGTAGAAATGTATAGGTACATAAAATTACGGGTACATAACACTCAAATTGAGTAGGACTTACCAAAAATAAAAAATTAAGTGGACCTAACTTGGTATGAGTATTATGTAAATTGTATGTACATTTATTATGTAAAAATGTAGGAGCGCGTTATTGAAATCCCCAAATCAGTTTTCTAAGGTTTTTCAAAACCTAATCGAAGACAACTCTCCCTCGTCAATGGCGGAGCACGGAATCAATCTGAAACTGGAAAATGAAAAAGAAAAAGACTACGGCGTGTTATTGTACTACAAGTACACTTCAATCCCTGACCTCCAAAGCCTTTTCGATTTCTACAATGCAAACTGCACCTCTCTCTCTCTCCTAGGCCGTGTTCGCCTCTCCTCTCACGGCGTCAACGTCACTGTAATCCGAGTTTCCTTCTAATATAGCGCGGAATATTCGTTCATGTACATATATTTATGTATTTTCATCTTATGGAAACCTGAGTTTCTTTTTTATTTTGGCTTTGTTGTGTAGGTTGGCGGGAGATTGAGGGCATTGGAAGAGCACATTGAGGCAGTGAAATCTAATGCTTTGTTTGAAGGGACGGATTTCAAACTCGCATCTTGCTTGGAGCCGTTGAACAATCAAGTGGCTAAAGAGTGCGGCTTCACTTCTCTCTCTATCCGGATAGTTAAGGTCTCATCGAATTTTAGTTTTTCTGCACGAAATGTTTCTTGAGCTGATGGACGATTGCTTTTCCTTTTATTCTGTCGTTTCACCTTTTTACTTCTAAACTGCCGGATCATTTTACCAGCAGTGTGGATTCATGATTGATATGAATTTTGTGTTGCTTTATTGTTTGTGTGAAAGAGCTCGGAGGGGTGGGTTTGAGGGCCGATAGGGTGATAAATTTATGAAAGGGTGGAAGTTTGGGGGGAAAATGTTGCAGGTATCTGAAAATTTATGCAGGGATGAGTCATGAGTTTTATTTGTTTTGCTTAGTATAGTGCATGTGTGGTAAGTTGAACTATTGCATGTTTCATCTTTTTATTTGTTAGGTTAAAATATATCCTTCTTGAGTGGTGTGTTTACTCTATTTGAAAATGGTGGTTAGAACCTTTCCCCTCACATTCAAGCTGAAACGGGATCTCATACTGTCCATAGGAATTGGTGACTTTAAGTTCTCATCCCCTGTTAAAGTCCCCAGAGATTTCAAATGCTGGGAGGCATCTGTCGGCAGCTGAGTTTCATTCCATCCTTCAGAGTGCTGGTATCTACACTTTTGCTTAGTCCCTCCTTTTTCCAAGTTCTTTTTGAGTCGCGTATAGTTTAATTCCTTCTTTCTGGTCTCCTGGTTGATCGTGAGTCCAGTTCTGGTGCCTTAGTTAATGATGATGATGTCTGGACTAACCCTATTGTTTTTTATCAGTAAATTTGTCTTTAGCATGTTCTTAAAATTAGATGTGGTTATTTTCCAGGGAAATGCCAAGATGAAAATTCTGGCTGTGACAAAAAGTTGATACTATTAGATGCAAGAAACTTGTATGAGACTAGAATTGGAAAATTTGAGACTTCAGATGTCAAAACGTTGGATCCAGAAATTAGACAGTACAGTGACCTGCCCTCCTGGATAGACAACAATTCTGAGAAATTACGAGGAAATGATATCCTTATGTGAGTAGTTACATTGAAGTAGCATATGATCATGAGTTCCAAAATTTCATTTACTTGACACAAGCTCTTTAAAGCCAGTCAATCTGCAGTACAGCCCTTTGCTTTCAATGTTTCTCAATGTTCTTCTTTTTCCTTCTTTTGCTTGCGAGTACATGCGTTACTGCTGATCATTCTAGTTTACAAACTGGTTCAGAATTATATTCCTAATTTTTATTCTAACTAATTCTGTCATTTTGCTGATATATTTTGTGATTTGGGCATTCAATGTGTACTTTTTTTTTTGTATAGTAAATGTAATCCTTGTGTATATCTTTTATCCACTTTGAGCTGATGAANNNATCCACTGTATTAGTAACTTGTGTGGAGTATTTGGTTACCCTTTTCTCCCAATTTATTTTTTAGGCATTTTCTTCACGGGAAAATTTCTGCTGCTAATCATATTTGTTTCTGATCTACCGCATTGTCAATTTATATGAGGCACACTAGTATATGCATTTTTACCTCGTGTTTACTCTCATGTAAAGGTACTGTACTGGAGGAATTAGATGTGAAATGGCATCAGCCTACATCAGATCAAAAGGTGCTGGTTTTGAAAATGTTTTTCAGGTGAGCTCCTCTCAGCATTGAGCTATTGCTGCTACTGATACTAGGACAATTCCCTTTTTCTCTTCTATTTTCCGTTTCATGTAGACTTATACTGAAATTGGTCATTCTGATTGTTTTTAGTTATATGGTGGGATTCAAAGATATATGGAACAATTTCCAGACGGAGGCTTTTTTAAAGGGAAGAACTTTGTTTTTGACCATCGGTATGTTTTATGTATTTTTCTCTATTTCACTTGTGTGACATCACTGATAAAACCTTCTATTTACCCAACAGTTTGATTTGCACATTGATGTTTAGTGGTGGAAAAAAGTTGATACTAAAATGTTAATGCTATATTTGCTCGGTATTTTTACGTTAATATTTTCGTAAGCTGTATTTCCCATAGCACCTGCAGAAACCTTTACAAAGCTCTGATCAGCTTTTGTCTTTGCTTAAATAAATGTGAATATAAATGTCCTTAGTGTGTTTATTGCCTTTAAAAGGACTCTTTTCGCCTTTTCGGTAAGTTCTTAATATACTTTTTCTTCTAGGGTTTCAGTTGGGAGCTTAGATTCTAAGATCTTGGGGACTTGCCTCCTATGTGGTATCCCATTTGATGACTACACTTCACGTTGCCGGTGTATTCACTGTAGAATGCTAGTGTTGATCTGTGAGGGTTGTCGGGTATGTTATATTTACACCAGTTCGATAATTATTTGGTGAATATCATATATGCACAGTTAATTAGTAATTTCTTCACAACGTTCTTCATTCCAAAAATAGAGGATTCTTGGTTCAAAAGTTTTTTCTTATTAGGAAGTCAATAAAAGTTTCCTGTGTCTAATTTTTGCAGGAAAAAAATTCTTCCTATGTTTGCGAGTTGTGCCAGAAAAATGGCAAGCCTCTTCTCCCCATTTCTGTTGTAGACTCTATGTTGGAAGAGGAATTTCATGATCATAATATAAACGCGGATCGATCCATACAGGCACATCTTTCATCATGTGCTGGAGGTAAGGTCCATATCCTAAGCCTTCTTCAATTTGTTAAGAAAAAATCATAAACCTATAATTTTATCGAATTTGAGAGTGTTAAAACTTTTCGTATCCTCTGAATCGTGCTCCAGCTTCTTCCTTAAAAGCAAGAACAAAAGAAAATATAATTTTCAAACCTCGACAACTACTTAAAATAAATTTGATTTAAGATTTTTTTTTTTTGGGAACTAATCAAGAGCTTGTTATCTATATCTAGTCACCCTGCATTGTGCAGGTGAACATCATCCAACCACGACTAAGCCAACTCGAAAACTCCGAATCCTATGCTTGCACGGCTTCCGACAAAATGCATCCAGCTTCAAGGGACGAACAGCATCATTCGCAAAGAAACTAAAAAACATTGCCGAATTTGTTTTTCTCGATGGCCCACATGAACTACCTTTCATCTACCAACATCAAAACAACCCACCCAATAACCATTGCAACAAAAAATTTGCATGGCTGGTTTCTGCAGATTATGATAGCAATTCTAATAATCCCGAATGGAAAATGGCTGAAACCCCATTCGACTACCTCCAATACCAGCAACAAACCTCAGGGTTTGATAAATCCATTGATTATTTAAAGACGGTATTTACTCGAGAAGGGCCATTTGACGGGATATTGGGGTTCTCACAAGGAGCTGCTATGGCTGCATTGGTGAGTGCACGCACGGAGAAGCTCAAGGGAGGCGTAGATTTTAGGTTTGTGATTTTATGTTCGGGTTTTGCTGTTAATATGGAGGAGTTTGTCCCTGAGGGGTCGATTAACTGTCCTTCCCTTCATATTTTTGGTAACAAAGATGGTGGAGACAGGCAGATAGATTGTCGAGCGAGTAGGCACCTTGCTTCGTTTTTCGAGAATGGATGTTCGGTTGTTGTTGAACATGACCTCGGGCATATTATCCCAACACGGTCGCCATATATTGACGAGATCAAAGATTTTCTTGGTCGATTTCTGTAGTGGTTTTTTTTTTTTTTTTTNAACTAGGTTTAGTCCGTTGAATCATGGTGGGATGCAAGGTCTTAGCGTGATTAATTTATGTTTTTTGTTAATTTATCAACATCTTTGTAATTGTATGGATAAACGAGCATCCTCTGTTTCTCTGTCTTACATGGGGAACTGATTATGATAGTTGCCTTCTGTGTTTTGCAGTTTGGAACTTTGGACGATGAAGAATGTATTATCTTAGTGAGAACTAACTTGAGATTTAGTCTAATTATGATTATAAAAGCACACGTAAATCACACTAAAACACACGCAACTGTATTATGAGTTTTACTTATAAACTGTGAATCAAGTTGTGGGTGTGGCAGCTTCTGCATTAAATGTTGAGACAGTTTGTACGAGTTCTTTGGTAAACTTTGCGGAACCTTTCTTTTGGGGACTTCATATTTTCCTTTTTATTTCCTTCTTTTGGTGTTTACTTGTTAACTAAGTTTGATCTAATTTTTATTAATTCCCAGATTGCTAGTCCTCTTCATTACCTTTTATGATTCTGTATGTAATTTCTTGAGCTCTTAGCTGAGCTCGATTCGTTAATATAGATAAACGAATTGATCTCCGGCTAGATTTTTAAGGCTCAAGTTGAGCCCGGGTATGAGGTATTCGAGCTTGGTTCGACTCGTTTGCAGCTTTACTTCTATTTTGCTGCACCAAAGATACGAACGGAAAAAGGGAAAAAAAAAGTGGAAAATCTACATTTAGGCACAAATTACGGTTAGATGGATGACAATTTATCATACTTTTTGAATAAAAATGCTTAGTTATAATTTTAAATGTCATATTTTTGATTATGTTATTTTCTAAAGTATATCAAATAAATTCTCTCCAACTATAATTGTCTAATGGTTATGTCATCTAACGAACTATATGAGCCTCCATTGAGGAACCTTAGCTTCTAAGAAATTTCTCTCCAACTACCCCTACGGCCTCCTTAATTAATTCCTTTGAATTGCCTAATTTTTTTGGCCTGCGTTGCGACGTTCATTTAACATATCTATTTTTGTACTCTTTATAACGTATACTAATGATGCCTCACTATGTAATTTTTGATTGCCGTTATCCGAAAAATTAAGCGATTTATGAATATCACGCTAAGAGAAAGAATGAGCAAAAAATTTATGCATTATAAATCACGTCTAGATTATGAAATATAATGTTAATGCTCTTAAAAAGAACCATAAATATCTAGTAAATTTATGGCTATTCCAAATCCAATTATTTTTAGATTGAGATTAAACTAAAATTCATCCAAACTAAATGACAAAGCATGGAAATATGCTACATATGATTCTGAAACATGCAAACTTACCACTTAGATTCACCACATTCGAGAATTATATAGCGGGATCGTTCATTTTTACCATTATCAGATTTTATACTCATTATCTACCTTATAATTTCAAATATTACACATATAACATATAATATTTCGATTGTATCACCTATACTATACATATACACATGATCGAGTACTAATTTATTTATAAATTTTGGTATATTAAAAATTCAAATACTCCACTTGACATCCAATCCCTCGTTAATCCGCCACACAATTAAATGAGTCTTTACTCCGAAATTTAATGTACACACCACACCATCGGCGGCGATCGATGCATCTCATTTTTCTTCCACCAAATTAATACAATCAAATTTGCGTTATTGAATGAGAAAGATAAGGGTAGTTGTGATCTTTTACATCAATCTTTTCCAAAANTTTATTTTTATTATTATTATAATATAAACTCAAAACTCCACTAACAACTAACCATACCACATTTTTAAAAATTAATCATACCAAAATCAAAAAATCCAATCAAAACCAAAAATATTTATATCCTAAAAAACACTCTTGACATCCTCAAACTATATAAATTAACCCCTGGCCCTCCCAACTCACTACACCACAAATACATATATTAAAAAAAAAAAAGAAAAAAAAAAAGAGAAGAAAAATGTCTCTAGTGAGCGAGGAGATTCGGGCCAGCGCAACAGAAATGTACAGCGGGGATGAGATGTGCCAGGCCAAGTCCAAATTGCTGCTTACGGAAATGGGCCTGCCCAATGGGCTTCTCCCGCTCGAGGACATGGAGGAGTGTGGGTACGTCAAGGACACGGGTTTTGTTTGGCTGAGGCAGAAAAAGAAGCGCGACCACAAGTTCCAAAAGGTTGGGAGGTACGTTCAGTACGGCAAAGAGGTCACTGCTTACGTGGAGCCCAATAGGATTAAGAAATTGACAGGTGTCAAGGCCAAGGAGCTTCTCGTCTGGCTTAATGTCAGCGAGATCTACGTGGACGACCCGCTCACCGGGAAAATCACTTTCCGGGCACCGTCGGGGCTCAGCCGCACCTTTCCGGCGGCGGCGTTCCAGGTGGAGGAGGAGGAGGCGGCGGCGGATGCCGGGAAAGAGGAGGGTAATGTGAAGGAGGTGTAATGTGTTTGTTTTTGTGTGTGTGTGCGTTTAATTAATTAATTAAGTGGGGAGAAGTGGTTTAAAAGGTTGTAACTTGTTTTATGTGTTGGACTTGTTTTTGAGATGTAATTTCGCTTTCAGATATATTATTATATGGTAAGTCTTACTTATTTTCAGTTTTCTGTTGTGGAATAATGAGTATATGATTTTGGGTGATTTGTTTATTTTTTTTTTAAAAAAAATAAGTGGACAAAAATAAAAAAAATGGTGGATAAAAATCAAAAGCACGTATTCTCGGAATACGTTTTTGTAATAAAATTATTAGAAAAACGTATTTCGATAATATGTTTTATAATTAATTTTATAAAATTAAAAATAAAATTATTTTCCGTTTAAAATTCGAATTCAATTAAAATTAGTAATTATAAAACGTATTTTGAAAATACGTTTTGTATTAAATAATTTAAAAAAGAAAATCTATTAAAAACGTATTTTAGAAATATGTTTAGAAATATATAAAAAAAATCTATTTAAAACGTATTGTAGATATACGTTTATAAATTTAAATTTACAAAAAAAAAAAAAAAAA
>BKCP01006848.1:60396-93983 GCA_008636005.1 Striga asiatica | reverse complement strand
TCTGGGTCCGTGGATGGGGTACGGCTGATGAGGTTCATGATCAAGAACTTCAACTGGTGTATAAGATTTTATTTTATTATGGATTATTTTGAGAGTGAATCGGTTTCACGTAATTAACATATTGATCTTCAATGTTCAGCAATGATAGCAATCAAAGAACAAACCTATCAGCAATGATAGCAATCAAGAACAAACCTATATTCACGACCTTAGCCTTAATAGTGTATTCTGAAGATTTTGGGGAATTGGAAAATGGTGTAGCTTTAGCTCTTTATTCCCGAGTCAATGAAAAGTGCTACCAATTGGATTGATTCATAAATGCAAATGGTTTGCCAAAGAGATGGCACATAATTATCCTTTCTGAGTGATCTATGGATGCATGTGTATTTATTATATAGAGGTTGAGACAAGAGCTGCATGATGTATTGAGCGGTCAAAATGTATTGGAAAAAATTCTTCTTAGACGCTTCATCATAAATTTTATTAAAGAATTATGATATGTTCTTTGTAAATTCTGCCTGAGCTGATTTGATGACGGATCATAAAACACTAATCATTTTTCTTGGCACTTAATAAACTCCAGTGTCTATGCTCGACAATCTCTCCTGAAGATGACAATTGCTTAAAATCTGAGATGTACAAATTCAACTGTAGAGGACATGATATTAATGCTGTTTCAGAAACAGTGATATATTAGCCTTGGTAGAATGCTTTTATTTTACAATTTTGTTTTTGTTATAAATTGTGCTATGTGTTTTTAGATTGAAGTAGTAAACTGTAGGACTGGTGGAATATCGCAGTCTTATGAAGATAATATGCTTTGGATCTAAAGCGAGGTCTGCCCCATAACATATTCAGTTTGCTCCTTGATGTACAATGTGCTAACCAAGAATTGCACTTCTAGCTTATGGACATTTTTCACTTATCCACAATAATTAAGTGATACTGGACCTCTTTTAGTTAATTTTCAAGAAACAATGAAGTTGGTTTTGTAGTAAATGACTTGGATTAAAGAATGTGCAGTCAGTGACAAGACTATACTTCCAATAGCCTTGGTTGTGCTGAGTTTTCTGAATTATTTAGATGCAGTTTTCTATTAAACTCATGATTTTTGTGATCTCTGTTTTCTTTTCTTCCTTGCCTTAATGACATTGAAAAGAAAAATCAAGCAACTGAAAGGTTCTGCAATTATATCTTAATCTAATGTCTTTCTATGCAGTCTTCTGGAGAGAATTACGCTAATCCAAAGATATGCTTCTTTCATGTGGTTTTCAAGGTCAACTGCATGTTTTCTCTCTTTTTATTTGGATATTATGTTGATATGTGTTCTGAATGTATTCATTTGAACATGCAACCAATTTCTGTCTGACAGGCTACAGCCTTGGCATTTTATATTCTTTCGGCTCTCTTCGTTGACAGTTTTGTCATAATCTTTGTTGTCACTGTACTTCTGGCTGCCCTCGATTTTTGGGTGGTCAAGAATGTTAGTGGACGCATCTTAGTTGGCCTGAGATGGTGGAATGAGATAAATGAGGATGGTGAAAGTGTGTGGAAATTTGAATGCCTTGACCAAGAGGTGAGTAGTTCAGTAGTCTTGTCTGCGTGTTAACTTTTGTCCTATATAATATGTATATTTCATTCATTTGCCCATCATTTTCAGTCATTGGCTCGGATGAACAAGAAGGATTCATGGTTGTTCTGGTGGACATTGTACCTTACTGTGAGTACATAGATTCAGTTCTAAATATCTTTCAGGATTCGAAATTCAATTGAACAAAGTGGGAAGACCATCTACAGATTAGTCACAAAAATCAAGAAAATGTTAATCGTTTTGTCTCAAAAGCCTTGAGAAGCCTTTTCCATTTTTATCTGTATATGGTATCAATAGTAAAAAATAAAATCATGTATGGCAGTATAGGTGGCATATGCAGCTTTGTGTGTCCAATCTGAATTACAGCTAAAATATTGACTTTTGTTTGTAGGCTGTCGCTTGGATCGTTTTTGCTATATTTTCTCTCATCAGGTTCCAAGCTGATTATCTCCTCGTTGTTGGTGTCTGTTTGACCCTCAGCATTGCCAATATTGTTGGCTTTACTAAGTGCCGAAAAGGTATGTGAACAAACTGAAATGTATCTTAAATTCGAATTCCCAAATGGTGGTTTGATATTAAGGGTATAAACCTGGCAGTATGCAGTAACTGAATGCATAAAATAATCGTTGAGCATCCTTCATTGCATGTACTAAAATTTATTGTGTGAAATTGTATTTGATCTACAAGTATTTTGAGTAACGGTGGATTTACATACACTAATTTACTATTGAACGTTGGGACCATGATATGTACATGTTGGTAAACTGGTAGCATAAATGCTGCCCTTTTGGTACATTTTTCTTCTTACTATTTGCTAATGGGGTGCTGCCCTTTTGGTACATTTATCTTCTTACTATTTATAAATGGATTTTAAATATTTTCTTGTTTATAGAGCATTTGAAGGTTGAGCAAAATTTTCCTCTTCACATAATACCCTGTATGAATTTTATCACACTAATAATATCATACGGAGTTGTTGATGTAGTTATTCTTTCTGTTCTTACATTTATAAAGCCTTATGCAATTCAAGTTTACGATAAGTTAAAAGGTTAACTACCCTTACCTCTTCACTGGTCTGTCCACCTTAGCACCTTCCATCATCACCACATTTTTCCTTAATGTTTATTACACTTAGATTTTGTGTGTAAGTTTAAACTTGATTAGACTTGAAATTTGAAGCGCTGTGTTTCGAAAAATATACCTCGTTGATGAAAGAATACACATTATTTGAGACCTCACTTCTTGCTGTCTGTTGCTATACCTAAGTTCTTAACATGTAGCCACTTGTGTGATTTAATTTGTTATTCTACATCACACATCTCCTATGAATATTCACAAATCATCTCTCTCTCTCTCTCTCTCTCTCTCTCTCTCTCATGGTTCTGTGTGGCTTATCCATCTTTGTTTTTGCTGCAGATGCTAAGAAACAGGTTCAAGCGTTTGCCACCCAGGCCATTACTTCTCGGTTCACATCCACCATTCAATCTGCATTTAGTGTTGTTTGAATGGTTTTACTTATGGGACTGCAATTTGAGATTCTTGTATCTAAGGGTAATATTATCTGTTAATGGCTTACTGTTTTGTTCGATGTAATATGTTCATTTCTAAAGGCCTATTGTGGGATGTGAGAAATTGATATCATATGGTAACCCATAATTTTGATTGAGTACAATTTTTTTTTTCTTTTTTTTTTTTTTNTTTTTATTCATCAAAGCCGAATATGCAAAAATTCCAATGAACAGACTTGTGGATAATTTGATAATTTGGCTATTTACGTGTTGAATTACTGCTATTAAGGTATAAATCAGCAAACAAAAGTATTCCTACGTTCTCACAAAATAGTATTCCTGAAAAGTTTGAGGTAGCAAATTGTGTTATCAAATAACGTTAAAGAGAAGAAACATTACTGTACACAAGTTCTTTAAGCCACTCGCAGATAGAGAATAACATGAGCAGGGCGAAAATAAAAAATAAATTGAGAGGGGGTAAAATATATAATATAGTTTAAAAATGACAATAAAATAAATGGAAATACCTATTACAGTTGTTCACGATGAGAAGACATAGTCTAAAATTGTAGTATAATAGTTTCATTGGTGAGTTTATCAAACATGTCTCTTAATATACGAAACAAATCAAGCGTTAAGTCAATCATCTTTTATGAGGTTGCGTAGTTGATTTTTTATGATCTTCTTTGTAGAGAAGGCCCACGCCAGATATTTTATGATCTTCATTATAGAAACTGCTCTCGTCACACTCAGAGTGGCAATCGACAAAGTCAATGCTTAATTAATAAGCATATCGACCACTGGATATACCACACGCCTTCTATTTTCTACCATTTTAATAGCAAGTTCTGTTATACCATTAACCGCATAAAATTCACTGCTCTTACGCACATCGATAATATAATTCTCAAAGTGATTATCAATCTCCACAACACATGTAGAAAAATCCTTATGGTATAGCCGATCAAACCTTATCAAACTTTCCTTGTTGATGTGCGTTGAAAGAATCCCTAGGATTGAGACATCATACACAAAGAAGAAACTCGGAATTCGACTAAGAAAATCGTTTATTAAGCTCCACAAGTTGTTTATCTAGAGCAACATAAAATAACTTACAATCAAAATAAACCAAGTTTGTCTTTTCATGAGTTCTTTGTCTAGGGCGACCAGAAGTCGTGAATGTTTAATCCATATTAAGTATTGTGATTTCATGCATAGAACAAAATGAAGAAACCTCATTTAAAAGACTATCTCATCCTTCGTCTCTTAGTGAATGCAATCTTTGTTTTGATATCGAAACCAATATCATAGGATTCTCAATATGCTGATATTTCTTTTGCAAAATCAATAGCAAGTCATGAGTAATTCCCAATACATTTAATAGTATAAGTGTGCATTGTTTTGTCCAAAATATTTGATGGATCGACCCGTCTAACCGTTAGGATCCTCACATAAGAATTTATACATATAATGTCTAGGCAACTCGCACTTTATCCAAAATTAAAAAAATCATATTGGAGTTGAATAATAAGAAATATTGGAGTCCAAAATTAAGAAATATTAAACTTGCTTGCACCAGGTTCGTGCAACGATATCAATGTACTTCACCAATCTTCTATTTTTTTTATGATATTTTGGAAGATCATGCCCCAGGTACGTTGTGAATGGTCGGCAAAGTAATATGGGATATTGCCTCGTCCTTCATCGGCTGCATTTGTTAAATTAATTGTTTCTCCACAACTTCAAAATCACAAGTTGTTTTCTCAGCGTCAGGAGTCGACTAGAAAAGATGTTGAGTCGCGCATTTGGTGTTCTACAAGCTCGTTTCTCATTTATTAAACGACCATGTCTAGTATGGGATCGTCTTTTTATAGGAAAAATTATGCCGGCTTGTATCATCATGCATAATATGATACTAGATGATGAAGGAAACACATACTTAAACTATTATGATCCCACATAATTTATGAATGATAAACCTACAAATGGATGGAGGCAACGACAAAGAATAGAAGAAATTGAGTAGAAGATGATGATAATGAAATGCCGTTTCAATACTCGTTTGAAAAAATTACAAACCTATCCACATGTATGAGTGATAGGCAAGGTTCTCAAAACCGGCCGGTGTATTGGCCGGTTCCCGGCCGAACCAAAACCAATATCAAACGGTTTGAACCGGTCAAAAACTGGTAAAGCCGTTAAACTGGAAGCAGTTTGTGCGGCCCAGCAGTCCCTCTGCTTCCTCTGTTTACTGATGGTTGGCCACTCATTAAAATAGCTGAATTAACTTTGAAGTGTTTCGGACGTGGGAGTTATGGGAGTTCACTTGCTGGAAATTATTGGGCCTTTAGCGTATTGGGCCTTTTTGATTTATTGTTGGAAATAAATGCCTGGCATCTTATTGCTTGGAGTTGGACTCTTGTTGCCTTATTGTTGAAAAATGAAAACCTATTCATTATAACTTATAAGCCCATATTTGAATAATTAGAAAATTTTATAATTTCTAAGTGTAGACTTAGCTTAAGCCTATACAGCAATAAGGCATATTGGTTATGGTTATATGCACAATGTCATTATGCACAATTCTTTATTTATTTTTTCTTTTATTTATTTAGACAAATATTATTATACAATATAAAATTAATGATAAAAATATATAAAATTATATATTATATATATAAAATAAATAAAAAATATATATTAATTAAACCGGTTCGACCACTAGTCCGACCAATGAACCATTAAACCGGTAGTTTCACTGGTTCGATGACCGGTTCGATTTTCAAAACCTTTGTAATAGGTCACAACTTCGTAATAGAGAAGCTCACGTGACTAAAAAAATGATTTGATAGAACACATATGGGAAAAAAATGGTAATTATTGATGTGTGATTTCATTTGAAATGTTGTAACTTGTTTAATTAATTTTAATATTTTATTTCAATTTATGTAATTTCAACTTTTAATTGAGTTCATAGTTTTTTAATTATATTGGAAAATATTAATCTTTTGAAATTATTACGACTTTAATTATAGATTTTTTGATTAATTTATCGCAATTAAAACAATAACAAAAAATCAATTGTAGATAATACTTAATAAATAAATAAAAATAAAATAAATATTTTGAGTTGGATTGTGTTGGAGATAAAGATAAGTTGGGTTGTATGGTTAGGTTGTGTAGGTGGATGAGAGAAAGCTAACTTTTTATTGTTAGATTGGGTTGAGTTGTGAGCATTTTACTAAAACTCGACCAAGGCAGGGGATAGAAGTTGTCTGGCCGCCTCTTATTTGCATAAATAGGCTAAAAAAAATGCTCTTAGGCGAGCTCGGCGGCCAGGTAGTTGGGCGGCGCCGAGACGCGCCTAGGTGGACTCGGCGACAAATTTTTATTTTTTTAATACTAATACATTATTTTGTTATAATTTTTTTTATAATATATTAATATTATGATTTGGACTTAGGCGTGTTGATTTATTATAAGTTTAGATAGTTTTATTTTGTAGTTACTGAAAATAAATAAAAAATAAGATATTTAAAATTGATTTTTAGGCTTCCCCTAGGCGCTGTTCGAGCGTCTAACAACTTCTAGAACACTGGTTGTGAGTAAAGATAGTCTTAACTGGATTCCATTCAATTCTAAGAAAATCAAACATTCAATAATTATTTTGTAATTTAATTTTTCAAATGTTTTAATAAGTTTCGAGATTGACTACCACTGTCTCATAGAATTGTAAACAAGTCAAGCCGAGCTTGAGATATTAACGAGTCGAGCCCGACTTGGCTCATTAATAAACGAGCTCGAGCTCGACTCGTTATCAATATTAACGAACCGATTTTGAACCATAGAGACGATGTTGAGCTTTAACAAGTCGAGTTATAAAAAGTTTATAAAAATTCACTATTCTAACCTTATCGAGTCAAGCCAAATCGAATCCTAACCTTAACGAGTTGAACCGAGTAAATAAACGACTCGTTTTTTTTAACAGCTCTACGTCTTCCTATGTTAAGACCTTATACTAGTTTTTATCATAGTTGTCAAAACCGGACCGGACCGGCCGGTCCGACCGGTTGAACCGGGAACCGGCCAGCTAACCGGTCCGGTTCAATGGAAGAAACCGGCTGTGACCAAAACCGGTCAAAAACCGATCAATGACCGGTCGGACTGGTCGAACCGGCCAAAACCAGTCAAAATACCGGTTGGTTCAACCAGTCAATTTTTTTTTTTTTTTTTTTTTTGGTCGATTGGGTCAAATAATTTTTATGTATAAATTCTAACACTTTTATAAAACAACTAACCTTTTATGGTTACCGATGTAGGACAAGATATAAGAATTCTAAATTTTTAATTGTAAAGGTAAAAGGATTAAAGCCACGTGTGGAAGAAATTTCTTTTTCCTTTATGTGCGTGTGGAAGGAATTTCTTTTCCCGTATCCCATCTTTAATTTCTATTATTTTATTGACCAATGTGGGAGTGTGAGGAAATATTCTTTTTTCTATATTTTTGTACTATTATTTTATTGTTTAATCTATCTATGGTGGGACCAACCTTTTAAAAAATAAGTCAACTATATTTAATATTTATAAAGTATTATATATTTAAAATATCATTAAATTAAATAACTTAAAAATTAAGTTAACTATATCTATGAAATATTATATATATATATATATATATTTGAAAATATCTATAAATTAAATAACTGTCCAACCGGTTCAACCACTGGTCGGACCAGTGAACCATTGAACCAGTAGCTTGACCGATTCGATGACCGGTCTTGTTTTGACAACCTTGTTTTTTATCCCCATTTGCAAGCGCCCACCAATTAATGCACACGGCGAGTTAACTCAGTCCCACCCACCTCGCTTCTTTCCCNCACAAGTCCCTAACCCATACAGATCTCGTTGCAATTTTTAGCCTACTGTGCATTTTGTGGACCAGTTCGATTTCTTCTTGTAAGCTGATTATTGATGAATAATTTTATGAGATCTTGTCTTCGTTTGGATTCATGCGATTTCTCTGTTATTAGATGATACATTCATAATATCTGTTATTTATTATTTTCTATAAAATGTAGCTGATTATTAAGGCTGGCGATGCAACTGAGGTGTTTGAGATGAGTAACACCAATTTCTTTCCATTAGAAAAAAAAGGGTAAAACATTTATTGCAACCTATACTCTTTGGAACTTGAACTTTGTTAACATTCATAACTTGCAACATATATTTGTAAGCTGTATAATGGTCGTTTCATCAAACTCTTGCACCATTAGTGTCATTGCTGTAACTAAGCAAAATTGTGCTATTTCTTTAAGAATATAACTATTTACATCCATCCTCTCCATGCCACTCACCAAGATTGTTTAGCTCACTCCACGAATTTTTAATATTCTCAATGGCTAGAGATTTTGCTACGGAGGAGACTTACACAGTGTAATAGAAGTTCCAAAGGCTACATTTTTTCAACATGTGTAACTGTGAAACATCAAACACTGTTCTTCCATTATACTGATACTTCAGTTGTACCTTAAAGCTTATGTGCCTTTTTTTTTTTTTTNTTTTTTTTTTTTTTTTTGGTTTAGTTTTTTTCTGTCTTGCAGTTAGTTATACATGGATGCCGATTCTGAAAACGATTTCAGAGAATTTCCCGAATTTCCCAGACGACACATCCACACAATCGATACGTGTACCTTTTGCCACCGAGCTTTATTGCCAGATAACGTTGTCGATGGCGATCTCGACTTCATTGGCGCATGTTCTCCCAACAGTTCTCTCAACTGATCAACCTGGCAAGGCAAAACCAATTCAACTCCCACGAGCTCCAATCCATGGTGGGCCCCACCAGTTCCCTACAACGATGTTGATGATGGCTGGAGCTCAATCGAGAATGATAATGATAATTCGTACAGTGGCACGGATATCGACCCGATGAACGCAGGTCTCTCCTGTTGAGTGCACTCGTCTTTAGTAACAACTTTTGTGGAGGTTTATAAACCCCAACTGTTGAGTACACTCATCTTGAGTAACAACTTTTGTGGAGGTATAAACCCAACTTCAAGGTTTACTATTAAAACTACATGGGTTTGAGGGGTTTGCAAATGTAAACCTCTCAAACCTTATTAAATAATAATATATATTCAAAGCGAACGACCCATTTACTCTTCTTCTTTATTTATTTATTTATTTTTTCATATAAGAAACTATGGTTTATTTTTTTATAATAATTTAAAAAATAATTAATATAATAATTACTGAAATATTATATTTAGAATATAACTAAAAGATTGGTAATCTCAATTGACATTTTTATGATATTACTTAATAATTTTAGATTATTGAATTATAATTTTCAATTTTTATTCTAATTAATCCTACAGTTTTTATTTTATTATTGGAGTAATGTTTGTGGGCATCCGTTGAAATAACTCGGTTTCACTTGTTTTCTTGATAACACATCTAACTCATTCTTGTACCATATAATTGAATTCAATTTTTTCCGGATAATAGTATCATTTCAGTTTTATTTTAACGAAAGTAACATAATTTTACTTTTATCTTGTTCGAACAATGTTTGTTGCCGATTGTTCTTAGGTACGTAGCCAAAAATTTATTTTACACTGGGCTGTTACATAACATGACCAAATTGTAAGAAAAAATAACACAACTTGGTTCGTTCGTTAAAGTTTGAGTTAAATTTAGTAAATGAACCGAGTCAAACATGTTCATTTATTGAACAAGTATGAGTTCGAATATAATGTATTTAATTCAATTTAGCTTGAACAACACCACTAATAGTATGTATAAAAAAGTCTGTACGAAAATATTTTTTATTAAGTATTTATTGTAAATTACAAGAAATGCATAGTGAAAGGAATGAAAAATAAATTAATAGAAATGTGACATGTTTTATACAAAAACCTAGTGAGCTACTCCTCCTATTAGCCTAGGTTCATCTCAAAACCAATTGGTAGTAGGAGTAGTAGCCCACTATAAGTATGACCTATGTTATCTGTATAAACAACGTGGGACAACTCACAAGTGACTCTTCACTTGTGAGTCCTTCATGTGAAGCATACTATAAAAGGGTGAACCTAGGTGCACCTTAGTTATGTTCCATCCCAAAACCAACTAGTAGTAGGAGGAGAGCCCACTAGGCTTATAAATTAGGCGTATAAACAATGTGGGATAACTCACAAGTGATATTCTAATACGCCTTCTCACTTGTGAGTCATTCGCGTGAAGTGCACCATTTCCCTCAACTCGTTCTTATACCATACAATTGAATTTATATTTTTTTTTTAATACTAAAACAATTCTAGTTTTATTTTAACGAAAATACCATACATATTATCAGGTGGTACAAACTCAAATGTTAGTTTTCAACATTATTATGTAAGTTATATAATTCGTAATTTTTTTAATTAAAGTAAAATTTTACATAGGTACATAATTAACATTGTATAATTATAAATAATACAATATAATTATATATAATTATATTTTTTATGCATGTATTTATGATAAATATATGAAACATTTTAGATTGAATGAAATAAAAAATTGAGTTTTAAAATATTAATAAAATATAAGAGTACTATATTTGTTAAAGTAAGTGGAAAACATGTGGGACCCATAAAAAAAAAGTTTATGGGTATAAGAATAAGAATGAGGTTTTGAATGATTTGGCATGTTGGAAAATGTAAAAGGAGGTTTATGGCGTTCAATTATTGGATGACTGTTATGCACTTATTATGGCGTTCAATTATTGGTTGTTGCCAGAAATTTTACCGTTGAGTGCAAGTTGGCTTGTTACAAAATAAGGACATGTTTTGCCATTTTTGAACGTGCATCATGTGGTGTGGTGTCGTGTTTGAATCAATATGTTTTACTAAAGCGAGAGGTGGGGCAGAGTATGATGATCAAGTTGTAGGCGCAATGTTTCTTCCCCACTCCTTATAAATTATTATCCGTCTTTGTAAACAATAAATTAGATACATTGTTGAACACGCGTTCTATTACTTATTTTATTCCAGTTAAAGANAAAAAAAAAAGAGCAAAAGCTCAGTAGTCAATACCCGGCAACAATGGCTTCCTCTCCACACACAGCCGCTGACCAATCTTTCCCGAGCTACCTCACCACCGTAAACGTGTCCAACTTCGTCTCCTCCAAACTCTCTGGCGACAGCCGCTCGAACAACTACCGGTCCTGGAGACGGCAGTTGCTCTGCCTCATTGAGGCCCACGACTTGACCCGCTTCATCGACGCCATGAATCCTCCGTCGGCAGACAATAATGTGGCGTGGAGGACGGACCGAGTGGTCATGGGCTGGATTCTCGGGTCACTGGACGACCCGACGCTTAGGACGGTGGCCCATTTGGTCACCGCCAGAGATGTGTGGGCCAAGTTGGAGAAGAACAACGGTGGGCCAACCCCCACCAGCCCGCCACAGCCACAAGGTACTCTTTGCTTAACGATTAATGGGCCACCGCCAGAGATGTGTGGGCCAAGTTGGAGAAGAACAACGGTGGGCCAACCCCCACCGGCCCGCCACAGCCACAAGGTACTCTTTGCTTAACGATAAGCTTTCCAGCTTTGGCTCAATAAAGATTTGATTTTTATTTTGTACAATTAGTGTATGTTTTAGGAGGAAACTGAAATTTCTTAGGCTCGGGTTTTGTGTATTTTTAGCGAAAAAATTTCAGTATAACTTGAGTAATCACTAAGGTGCTGATTGGATATGAATTCAACTAGTAAAAAACTCGTTATTTTTTAACTATAGTTAAGTTTGAAAAAATGTAGTATGGTTAGTTGTTAGTGGATATGTTAAAATATTATTTAAAATAAAATAATTAAAGTTGATTTGATGTAAAAGTAGGAGAAAATGATTGGAAGTGATAGTTAGTTAAAATTATGTGAGTAGATGAATAGTGAATTAAAGTTGATGCGATATATAAGAATGATTGGTTGATATTATTTAATTATATTGATAATATTGAAGATAGTGTAGTTGAGTTAAATTTGAGTTTTGATTGGTTTATTTACTGTACAATATGTATACAATCACCCCCTAACGAGATGAACCACACTTACTTGCTTTCCATATGTGGACTTATCAAAAGCCACCGAGCACGAGTGGCAAGAGTATCTGCCGCTGTACAGAGCCACGCTGATGGGAGACTGGGAGCGGGCCAAACAAATCATTGCCCGGGACCCGCACGCCACCACAACCCGGATAGCCTTCACCTTGGAGACGTCCCTCCACATAGCCGTGGGCACGGGCAAGGCCCTCCATTTCGTCCAGAACTTGGTCGACATAATGCCAGACGACCTATTAGGAGTGAAGGACGAGCTCGGCTACACGGCCCTTCACGTGGCGTCTCTGACTGGAAATAAGGTTGCCGCCAAGATCCTGGTGGGCCGCAGGCCTGATTTGCTGTGCGCACTTGACAACGTTGGTAACTTCCCAGTCCACAAGGCGGCATTGGCGGCCCATGGGGAGACCCTTTGGTACTTGATATCCGAGACAAGGGACGACTGGTTACCGAGCCCGTACCTTGGGGAGATGGCCTCAAGATTCTGTGTATGCTGATTGATGCTGATATTTTTGGTGGGTGTGTTTATGGTCTGGGACCGGCTACTTTCATTGTTGTCACTTTTCTCAACTGATGATGACTTATCTTTGGTCTGTATTCAGATGTGGCTTTGTATTTGGCTCAAAAGTATTCACATTTGGCTTCTTTGAAACTGAAAGATGGCACGTCGGCCTTGAGCAGGTTAGCGCTTAAGGACTATGCATTCCCGAGTGGCGTAAGGCGATTCAACTTCTGGGAACGGTTTATTTACTCAGGTTAGTCTCTGTTAAACTATGTTCGCCATGAATTCAACACTAATTGTATGAGAGTGATTTTGTGTGTAAATGTATATATAAGAAATAAAGTGATTGTTTTCAATTGATTTGGAAAATGGTTCTCTTTGACTTTGCTTTGATTATTTTCTTATAGAAGGATTCAGTTATAGTCATCATGTAATACAGAAAATAAATCTTTGCATTGTGAAACTTTCTTCACAATGTATAATCTATTTTTAACTTCTTTTGCAGAATAATGCCATACTCCAAAGGTTGCAAGGTATTTTTTTATTCTTTTGCTTTATTCCTCTGTCAAAATTATCTATCTTTCTTGCCTTTTCATAAGTAATGCCTCAATTGATAAGGATTCACAAGACTTTCTTGGTTTTTGCAAAAATTTCATGTTTAAAACTCGAATACTTCCATTACATTGACTTTCATCATGTTTGACATACCACCAGTTCCTCATGCGAAGGCCAATCGCCAAAGAAAACGCACTCATGAGCTGGTGTTTGATCTTCTTCGAACCCTCTGCAAGAATATGGAGTGCTTAGATTACAATCAGGCCTCTGGAATCTACGTGGACGCCATTCTTTTGGCTGCACGCTCGGGGGTTCACGAGGTTATCGAGGAACTTGTGGCCACTTTTCCGGCAGCCATATACTCTCGTCATTTCCTCTCAAAGCAGTACATATTACACATGGCGGCCGAGAACCGTTGTGAAAAGGTTTTCAACTTGATTTACCAGATGAGCAACCTCAAGCATCAGATCTCTGATTTGGTGGATGCTAACGGAAACACTCTCATGTACCTGGCTGCACAGTTGGCGCCCCACCGCATAAACTCAATCTCATTTCTGGTGCAGCTCTCCAAATGTAGCGCGAGTTGCAGTGGTTTGAGGTACGTGACGTGAATTCTTGTAAGTTATTAGCCATTGGTCATGAATTTATTGTGTGCTATTAAATCATTATCTCGTTATTTTTAGTATTATCTCCGTCAAATTGATTGCACGTTTGGTCTAATTGATGTTAATAGGAAGTCAAGAAATTTCTCAAACCCTATTCCCAAAAACGATTCAACAATTCCGAAAGCGGAAAAACAGCTGAGATGGTATTCACAGACGAGCACAAGGAACTAAAATCTGAAGGCGAAAAGTGGATGAAGGACACAGCCAACTCGTGCACAATTGCCGCCGCATTGATTGCTACCGTCGTGTTCGCCGCCGCTATCACGGTCCCCGGCGGAAACGCGTCCAACGGCTTCCCTTTCTTCTCCACGAAGGCCGCCTTCATAATATTCGCGATCTCGGATGCCGTCTCTCTCTCTTCACGTCCACAACCTCTCTCTTGATGTTCTTGTCTATTCTGACCTCACGCTATGCGGAGGAAGATTTCAGGTACGCGTTGCCCAAGAGGCTCTGCATTGGACTCCTCACACTTTTCATGTCCATCTCGTTTATGATGGNGATTTGCTGTCACTTTAGCAATTTAGATGTAGTATGGTTGAGCAGACTTTAGGTTTATTTGGCAATTAGCAGTTTCGGTTGGTAACCAAACATAGACGGATCCACATGGGGTCCAGGGGAGCCATGGACCCCCTCATTTTTTTAAATATCATTATATATATATATATACATATAAAAAAAGAAAACACTATAATATATGGAAAAAAATGCAAAAAAGTATTTATAATATATAAATAATTAAAACTTAGTTTCTATGATATTTTAATTTAAATTAATATAAATAATTAAAACTTAGTTTTTATGCTATTTATTTAAAAATATACTAACGATCCTTATATTTTACATTATTAGATAAATTTTTAAACGTATTTATAATGATTTACTCTTTCGGTCTCTTAATTGTAAATCGATTTAGTGATTTATAAAATCGAGTATTTAGTTGGATTTTGTTATATTTTTGAATGTTTATTGTTTACTTTATTTTTTTGTGTAATCACATATTTTTATTTTATTTTTTTTTAAAAAAAAAGTGGTCGTTTGATAAGCTCTAATCAACAAAAATGCAATGCAACGTGCTGTAAATGTTAAGTTTAAATAAAATTTTAAATCAAAAAACTTTTTTTTTTTTCTTATAAATTATAGATGTTGATATTAAATTATAAATACATGAAATCTCTTATTCTTTTGTTTATTTTTGTAAAAATTTTGATGGTGATATAGATTCTAAATTTTTTAAAACTTGATGTTACATATATCAATATTTATGTTTATAAGTAAACACATTTTTATATGAAATGAGCGTCTTGACTTAAACTACAAGATTGTTATTTTGTATTTAAAATTGGATCCTCCTGAGTAAAATCCTATATCCGTCACTGTAACCAAACACCTTTTCTCTAATTGGTAAAGTCAAAGCATCCAAGTGTTCAAACATCATTTTTTTTCTAACGCCATTTTTCTTCGTAATCACTTTTTTCACCTTTTTCTGAGTGCGTTTGAATTTTGTAGTGTGTTTATACTTTATATATGTAAGAAAAAGTTGGTTTTGTACCGATTTACGATTCCATTTTTTATAAGTGGAAGACATAGAAAATTCTCAAAACCATTTTAAGGTGAATGAGAAATTAATTCTAAGTTGTATATGTGGGAAATGTAAAGTTGAACCAATGAGTTTAAGTAACTCAAATTATTGGATTCGTAAATCATTATATTTTGATAAATGTTTGGACAAATTTAATGAGCCATAATCATACATTATGTACGCTAGAATTGTAGAATGACTCGTTGGGGACAAGTAGAAAAAAACGGAACTCGATTCCGAGTCCGTATGAGCTCGTACGAGCCCGCGGCGCACGGGCGCGCAACTGGCTGCGGAAATCAAAGGGTCGCAACCCTTGGTGACCATAAGGTATCTTTTGGCCACTAGATGCATCCGTTCTCGTTCGGGCATGTCCCAAAAGGTGTCTTTTGACACTTAAACCTCTTGGAGGTGTTTCACTACATCTATAAATACCCACATACTTGAAATCATTAAAAACATGAAAATTAGAGAGCTGTTGCATTATTTTTCAAAGGTCATATAGCATATTGTGGTCTACGATTTTTTCATTGAGTCTTGAGAGTTCCAAACAATAGTAGTTTTCGCCGAAGGCTTGTATATTTGAAGTACCACTATATACAAGTCGAAAGTCGTTATATCTTGGAGGCGTTTGCCGTTAACCGTGGGTATTTTACGGGGCAATTTCGTCATAAAGAGAACGTAACTATTACGTGCCTCGACTTTGATTTTTGTTCATTCTTCTTAAGTTGTCTTTTTGATATTCACAAACCATAAATATACTACAATATATATTGTCTTTATATATATATATATATATATATATATATAGGGGCTGGTTCAAATAAAAACCAGCCTTGGTGTGAGAACCGTGAGAACCATATTTGATGCTATTTTTAATTGTGTATGATGCTATTTTTAATATTACAAGATGCTATCATTTTTATAAATATTAGCATAAATTGTGGTGCTATTTTTAATAAAATATATCCTAGTTAAAAATAGCACTAAAACACACTCAAGCATAGCACTTCATACAATTAAATTTCATTGTTCTCACGCTAGGACTTGGTTCTCATTTGAACCAAATCCATTTGAACCAAATCCTATATATCTATATGATCAAATGAGAATGAATTCTTCCATGAGAAATAAGAATGAATTTTAGTAGTTGGATGTGATAGATCAACATTTCAAGGTTAGTAAAAAGCTTCAACATTGGTCAAAGAAGTGGTGGCATTGATGTAATTATGGACACTTTGATTTTTTCGCGTAGTCACATTTCTGTTATTTTTTGCAGAACATTTGATATATTCCATAAGGCTAAGAGTAAGAAGTTTCCTTTAATAACATGCTAACGACTAAGCTTACCCATCTTGCTGGCGCAATTTTTTTAGTTTTGGGCTGGAGATTGACGAATAACTGAGCATTCTTTGGCATCTGCAGCAGATACCCTGCCTCAGTTGACACATTATTTACTTGAACAACAAGAGTTAGACGCATTCTCTAGATTATATCCGTCGTCCATTATGAACAACCAAATCGATCAGCGTTCATTATGGACGACGAGATTTTCGGGTGGAGCATGATTCCTGGGCTGAGGGTACAAATCGGATTGAACAAAGCAAGGAACGTGACCTTTGTGTATCAAGTATTTTCATTGTTTCCTTACTTTGTGCATATTTCTAGAACTATAATTTTTGTTTAACGATTTGTCTATTGCTTCTGAATTAAAGCTTTCATTCTAATTTTTTGTATAATTTAGAATTTATTCTTGCTTTAATTATGATTTTTCTTAATTTGCTTGCATTATTGATTTAATTGACTGATGTGGAATGAATTTATATTGCAGGAAGACGTACGTAAAATGTTCATATTTTACATGTGATTATTGAATAATTATGTCCAGTGCGAACAATAAATATTTGGGAATTATCGACTAAATTTAGTGCCAACAAAAAATAAATTACTATTTCATAATTATAGATTAAACTTAGGCCGGCTGTGCGTGCATAGTCGAGAGCCCACTTGTGCATATATATATATATATATATATATGATATAAATGGTATTATAAAATGGATAAAAATGAATAAAGTTGCATATATAACAATATACATAATTTTTCATTTTTGGTAGTACAAAAATTCTACACGATGTGCAACTCACAAAATTCATTAAATTGTTGACGTAGGGTGCACTTGGATATAAGTTGGGTTGAGTTTTTGAGAAAAAAATGATTGAATTAGGTTTGAGTGGAATTTTGAATTTTTATTAAAATAATCTTTAAAATAAAATGATTAAAATTAATTTGACATAAAAATAAAAGAAATGATTGGAAGTGATGAGTAGTTAAAATTATGTGAGTGAATGAATAGTAAATTAAATTTAATGTGATGTGTGTAGATCATTGATTGGTGTTATTTAATTATATTGATAATTTTTTATTTTTTTTTGGTACATTTTATATTGATAATATTGATAGAGTTGATGTTGAAGTAAATTTGAGTTGTGATTAAAAAATTCTAATCACAATTTATATCCAAGCACTACCTTAGTACTAATAGAGTAATAGTTATAGCAATTTCACTTTCAACCATGTAATTATCACGTGCTCGTTTTTTTTTTAAATTCACTTCTTTTTAATTTTTCACATATGAAATATTTAATTGAGGAACAAAATGTCATAATGTTAAATAATAGGACAAATTTGGATTTATAGTTTGATTCTTAATTTCTTCTTCATCTCTATACTAAATAAACTTTGGTTTTCAAGACGATATTTTTTCAGCCTTGCCTTTAGTTGGATTCCATTCAATCTATATATATATCTAAAAAAGTTAATGTAAAAATTCTTTTTAAAAATCTAAAATAATTGAGTCAAATGTTTGACTTACTAAATGTGGAACATTTTTAAAAATCCTGATTTTTGTTGGTTTTCACAATTTGGCGATTTTTTCTTTTTTCTTTTTTTAACCGATAATCTATTCAGGCATTGCATAATTCATGGAATGAATTTTTCTTTTTTCCTCGCGTTTTCTATTTAATATTTGAAACCGCACAGATAAATATTCACGCGTTTTTAGTTAAAATTTGTTCACACGTTTCCCAATCTGCACTGATATATCTATTACTGCAAATAAAATATGTTCACACGTACGATTAATTAGGAATCACGCGTTTCACAATTTGCACTGATATATGTATAACAAATTTGCACTGATATATCTATAACAAATTTTCTAATTATTAAAACATGTGCCATATTTTTTGCAATTTAAAAAACAACTATTCCTTATTTTATGCACGCTAACTTGAAAGAGAATCCAATATATATATAGTTGTTGATTTTTATCATCTTTTTTATTTTTTTTTTAACCGATAATCTGTTCAGGCATTGCATAATTCATGGAATGAAATCTGGATTTTTCTTTGTTCCTCGCGTTTCCTATTTAATATTTGAAACCGCACAGATAAATATTCACGCGTTTTCAGTTAAAATTTGTTCACGCTGTTTTCAGTTAAAATTTGTTCACGCGTTTCCCAATCTGCACTGATATATCTATTACTGCAAATAAAATCGGTTCACACGTACGATTAATTAGGAATCACGCGTCTCACAATCTGCACTGATGTATCTATAACAAATTTGCACTGATATATCTATAACAAATTTTTTTAGTTATTAAAACATGTGCCATATTTCTTGCAATTTAGAAAACAACTATTCCTTATTTTATGCACGCTAATTTGAAAGAGAATCCTATATATATATATATATATATATATAGTTGTGGATTTTTATCATCTTTTTTCTTTTTTTTTTTAACCGATAATCTGTTCAGGCATTGCATAATTCATGGAATGAAATCTGGATTTTTCTTTGTTCCTCGCGTTTCCTATTTAATATTTGAAACCGCACAGATAAATATTCACGCGTTTTCAGTTAAAATCTGTTCACGCGTTTCCCAATCTGCACTGATATATCTATTATTGCAAATAAAATTTGTTCACACATATGATTAATTAGGAATCACGTGTTTCACAATCTGCACTGATATATCTATAACAAATTTGCACTGATATATCTATAACAAATTTTCTAATTATTAAAACATGTGCCATATTTTTTGCAATTTAAAAAATAACTATTCCTTATTATATATATATATATAGTTGTGGATTTTTATCATCTTCTCCAACTCATACAAGTTTCAAAATTCAGAGAATAAAACACATCGAAATACAGAGGAAAAAAATATAGAGAAAAAAAAAATGCACCGAAAAAAAGACAGAGAAAAAAAAAATGGCACCGGTCTGAGATACACTCGACAAAGTCAATCGTAGCAACAAACCTTATTTGAAACTGAGAGTAATCCGAATTTTTGAGAGGCAATTCGACATGGAGTGCAGGAATTTCATGGAGATCGTCTTTCATGACCAAGAGGTAATATGGTGAATTGTTACATAAAACTTCTATACTTACGTTAATTATTTATATTGTTGGCATTATACGTTGTGCGCATATGGCAAAATTTCGAGAAGTATTTAAAGACGGACAGGTATATGTCTCCGCAACTATGATGTTGAATTCAATCGCGGGAGGTACAATGCACTGAATAGAAGGACTCATTTGTTCAAATACGAAGGGAATTTTCCTCACATCTAATGAGTGGCTAGAGACCGAGAAGATTAGAAGCCGTTAAAAAATATTGATGTAAGTATATTTGTTCAATTTACTCTGCTTTTTCTGCACGCCTTTCTTAGTATTTTGTGATATTTATTGTTATTCCATGTCGTTGAAAATTCTGAACTCTATGATTAATTTTATTGCTATTATATTTAATGTCGTTGCATATATTGATTGTTATTATTCAAAGCTGTACATAAATTATAATTTTAATAATCTTTTTTTACTTCTAATATATATTAAATAAAATTTGGTAGAATACCATGATATAAGATATACATTAATACTTAAAATGTTAAACGCAAAGATAAGGTTGAAATAGACGGGTCAACGAATTCGATTAAATATTTATGGAACTTGCTTAAAACATCTGAAAGTATCTACTTACAAAATTATTAGGGATTGACTGCAAATCTTTCAAATATGAAATATGGCATTTTGTATTTACGTACAAAAATAACTGAATAATATAAATTACCTCAATTGGTTATATTGTTTCCTTATATTAATGTATAGAAACCTATTTAATATAATATAAAACACATATAAATTTAATATACATCTTATCCCAAAATGAAATTAGATGCAATCTTTATCTTTTGCAATATATTATTATTTTCAACGCGTAGGAGATATACACGTTTAAAGAGAGACGATGCATTCATTATTTTTAAGTATATTTGATCAACCGGTTTTATTATAGATATAATATATGTAGGAGATATTGCAATTAATATTTACGTACGATATTAATACATTTAAGTATGGAATCTTTCATATATAGATTTTAAATTTTTTGTTTCACTTCTAATATAAATTAATTAACTAAATTTTGGTAGAATACCATATTATAAGATACTAGTACAGAGCCCGTGCGATGCACGGGGTGCACAATTTTAAGGCTATTTATCCAGGTTTATAATTATATACATGAATAAATAAAAATGTACGGGATATATATAGTACGTGACCCGTGCGAAGCACGGGATATATTTATTTGGAGAATATTATATTATAAGATGCAATATTCAATAAAAGTTTATAATACGCAAGAAAATTGTACAATGTTCAATAAAAGTTTTATAATATTCAAGTGGAGTCTTAAAGTCTCTTGTACATTAAGACTACTGACAAAATAATATTTTAATCAATGAGTTTCCTTTCCTTTTAGCCAAATTGTGAATGTGATTTGAGGAGTACAACAAATCGATATATAGCTGACTTGCTTTTTTCATTGTAGTTTTTTTTTTTTTTTTTTTTTTTATAATGAATTTAAAGATATTCTAAAATATAGCAAAAATTAATTTTTTTATTACAATTAGGAATTTTACTAAATATAAACTCTCAATCTATGGTGTTAATCAACGTTTAAGTCTAAAAAATTAGGAATTTTTACCTCTTTTAATCAACGTTTAAGTCTAAAAAACAATAGAGTTATTATAAGTTTTTTTTCTACATCTTTTAAAACATTAAATATGAGCATGTTAGGGCTAGCTTGTAAAATAATTAATATATTATCTCACTAAAACATTTATACTAATAAAAATTTAATTTTAGCATATAAATTTATCCCTTGATATAAGAGAAAGTAACAGTTTTACTTATTGTTGTTCACCATATAATATTTAATTATTATTTTATTACATAATAAAAAAAGAATATTGTTAAATAGTGTAGTAGAATTGTTATAAAATTATATGATTTTTTTTTTTACAATATGGATTTAATATTTTTTATGATTTGATAATATAAACAAATCTATACTTAACTTTGACAGATAAAACAAATAAATACTTTAGTAAGTATTTAATGTATATACTAAATAGGAATATATTTGGTATAATCAAATACCAAATATAATCAAATAAGTCAAAGTGTACATTTTTATTTGGTATTTGATTTTTTTATTATTAATTTTTTTTTATTATACTTACCTTTTTAAAATAAATTAAATAAATAAATCAATTAAATAAATAAAATATTATAATACCAAAATAGTAATGACATTTAATGCAGTTGACTTTTCTGGATAGTAAATGTAGTAAATAGAATCTCCTTTTATATAGGTATAGATATGATATTATATTATATTGCTCAAAATAGTAATGTATTTATTGCATTGACTTTTCAACTTACTAAATTTCGTAAATGGTACCCCTTATTATATAAGTATAGATAGATAAATTAATAAATTAATACTCAAATGTTGAAGGCAATAGTAAACCAGTTATGTTATTTCCTAATATATGTAGGATAAATTGCAATTAATATACACGTTTATAGAGTTTGTTATGCATTCCATAATTTTTAACTGCGTAATCAACCAGTTTTATTATTTCCTAATATATGTAGAAGATATTGCAATTAATATTTACGTACAATATTAATACATTTAAGTATGGAATCTTTCATATATAGATTTTAATTTTTTTTACTTGTACTATAAATTAACTAAAATTTGGTAAAATACCATATTATAAGATATAAATTAATATATACAATCAATAAATACATACGGTACCCGTGCGATGCAATCTTCCACGAATATAACAAGTACATACGGTACCCATGCGATGCAATCTCCAAATTCAAAATTAATTGAAAATTTTAGTTTGTGGAGACGATGACTCGCCGCCAAATCAACAAAAAACGTTGTGTACAAAATAGTTTTCAATAAATTATGAATTTTGTAGTTTGTGCCCAACGTTTTACTTTTGTTACAAATATAACAAGTTCATTAAATTTAATATTTAATATTAAAAAATATTTAGAAATATATCATCCCGTGCATTGCACGGGCAATTACTAGTTTGAAGAAAATCAAACATTCAATAATAATTGTGTAATTTAATTTCCCAAATATTTTGTTAAGTTTTGAGATTGACTACCACTGTCTCCTATAACTGTAAACGAGTTGACTCGAGCTTGAACTCTAACGAGTCGAGCCCGACTTAGCTCGTTATCAATATTAATGAACTAATTTCGAACCTTAACGAGACGATCTTGAGATTTAACGAACTGCACTATAAAGAATTATATAGAAATTCTCTCTTGGGGACTTATCGAGTCGAGTCAAACCGAACTCAAACCTTAACTTGTTGAGCCGAGCCCATGAACGTTCGTTTTTTTTAACAATTCTAAATCTCCCTATGTTGAGACCTTACACAGTTTTTATACGCATTTGGACGCGCCCACCAATTGCTGCACACGGCGAGTTAACTCAGTCCCACCCACCTGGCTTGACTTTCCCTATCTTCCCCCATCGGTTTTCTTATCTTTACCGGATTATTTCATCTTCATTATTTCATCTTATCTTTTACTCCCCTCCAAAACTAGAGGGATTTGGAGGAGAAATATAATANATTTTGTGGACCAGTTCGATTTCTTCTTGTAAGCTGATTGTTGATGAATAATTGTACGAGATCTTGTCTTCATGCGATTTCTCTGTTTTTCTATTATTTTCTATAAAATGTAGCTTATTATTAAGGCTGCAACTGAGGTGTTGAGATGAGTAACACCAATTTCTTCCCATTAAAAAAAAAGGATATAACAATTTTTGCAACCTATGACATTTTTATGGTAAAATGCAACTTGAACTTTGTTAATATTCATAATTTGCAACATATATTTGGACTTGGCAACTTATAGTGTTTTTCTTGTTAAATTTATTCTTGAGCATTCATACTTGCAAACCTCACCTTATCATGACAATACAATCATAAGAAAAATGGACACATGTATGGTCAAGATGCAGGGGAGATTGCAAATTATGAATGTTTATGAAGTTCATTTTACATTTTACGAAGATACTATGAGTTGCGAAGTCCAAAAAATATATAGTACAAGTTGCAAAGAATGTTTTCCGGAAAAAATGAGGTGACTTGAAACTTTCAAGAAATCCTTGATATAATGATGTTTAGTAGTTGAACAGAAATCACTGTTTTTTCTTTTTTAATCGAACTAATACTTATTTATTAAACGAATATGTGTATCATATAACTTCAATTGCACTATACATGTGATTATTTTCCAGGCTTTGTTGTTTACATTAGCTTGTGAGATGTGTGATTTTGTCGTAAATTTTCTTCACGATTGCAATGTGCATCTTACATAACTAGCTTGTAAGCTGTATAATGGCCGTTTCATCAAACTCTTGCACCATTTGTGTGATTGCTCTAACTAAGCAAAAAATCGTGCTATTTCTTTAAGATTAACTATTCACATCTGTCCTCTCCACGCCACTCACAAGCTTGTTTAGCTCACTCTACGAATTTTTAATAATCTCAATGGCTAGAGGTGTTGCTACGGAGGAGACCTACACAGTGTAATAGAAGTTCCAAAGGCGACGTACTTATACTTCAGTTGTACCTTTTACTGCCTTTGGCATACTATAATATTTCTCCTAAACAAGAACCACGTACTTCTTTAGAGTCTTTACATAAAGCTCATGTGCCTTTTTAATTTTTCTTAGTTTACTTTTTTCCGTCTTGCAGTTAGTTATACATGGATGCCGATTCCGAAAACGATTTCAGAGAATTCCCCGAATTCCCAAGACGACACATCCACACAATCGACACGTGTACTTTTTGCCACCGAGCTTTCTTGCCGGATAACATCGATTCCGATCTCGACTTCATCGGCGCATGCGGCGACTGCAAATTCGCATTGCTCGAGAATCTCGACGCTGCCACCTCCCATTCCCCGGACGCGCACCGCCGGCACCCCCAAGCAAGACTCAGAACAAGGCACGGAAGCTCGGATTCCATCGAGAGCATGTTCTCCCAACAATTCTCACAACTCGTCAACCTCGCAAGGCAAAACCAATCCAACTCCGTGGGCCCCACCAGTTCCCGCACTACACCTAGCGGGTCCCGCCGGTGGAGGAGGAGGACGAGGAGGAGGGCTATTATTGTCTCGGATACCGAGAGCGAGTCGAACTCGAACGTCAGCCTCCTCAGGAGATACTCTTCTTCTTACAGTCCCTGGGACAGCAATGACGACGACGATGACGATGGCTGGAGTTCAATCGAGAATGAGAATGAAAACGAGAATGATATTTCATACAGTGACAACACAGATATCGACCCGATGAACGCCGGCCTTTATCAGTGGAGCTCGGAGTATGATGATGATGATGATGATGACCCCATACTGGCGTCCAATCTGCTCGAGCGGCTGGCGGAGGCCGAGGGTTTGAGGAGGGGGCCGCCCCCTCCGGCCTCTGTGTCTTTCGTGGAGAGCATTCCGCGAGTGGCGGTTGAGGAGGAAGACGGTGAAGTTTGCGCGATCTGCAAGGACTCGTTTGTGGGGGGGAGTTTTGCGAGCAGGCTGCCGTGTGGTCACGTGTTCCACTCGCCGTGCATTCTGCCGTGGCTGAGCGCGAGGAGCACGTGCCCGCTGTGCAGGCGCGAGCTCCCGACCGACGACCGAGATTACGAGGCGGGGAAGAGGGATGGAGGTGAGGTGGTGGGCCCACACGGTGTGGGTTATGGTGGTGATGTGGACGGGGCTTCGGGATATGTTGAAGTTGGGACGAGGGATAATCGATGGTTCTTTCTTGTTGCGCCGATTGTGGGGATAATCGGTGTGTCGCTTATGTTGTGTCTTGGCGGAAAACCTTTGGGTGGTCACCGGTTCTCAAGGCCGAGGGAGAATGGGCAGAGGAGGTGGTGGTCATTTTTCTGATTTTTTTAACATGTTATTGATTGATGGACTTTTGTGGATNACTGGAGTGATGTGAGAGGAACAGACCTGGGAGTTGTTAATTGTTGGCCTTTGTAAACTCAACTTGATAGCCAACGAAGTGAGAGAATAATTCTGTCTCCCTCGAGTAACTCTTGGAGTGAGTTTGTGTTGTCTATATATATATATATATAATATCATGTTACGTTTGTTGAATTCTCATACACTGTGTTATTGATTTTACATCAAATAATTTATTGGGTTAGTGGAAGATTAATCAACAAAGCTAATGGACGAATCAGAACTTGATTAGGCAATACAGAAGGAAATGTGTACTGAAACAATAATTTGTTTCTACTTTTCCTTTTTCTCAAATACATATTATTGATACATGTGTGCTCATGGTCCCGGGCTCAAAACAGCCTCACATAAGCGCACCCAGACAGGAATCAGCAAGGAGCAACTAATCTTTGCTTAGGTTCTCCAATCACAGTGGAAAAGCACACCAGACTTCTTGTATTTTGGAGTCTCTAAGTACACAAATCCTAAAACAGTATGTTGAGGTAAAGAATGATCCACCCAGCCATGGAGAAAACAGCAAAAATATGAACCCAGAATAACACAGATGCAGCCTCTTTCCCACATCCTCGTAGACTTGCAACGGCACCTGTAATGAATACATTAAATCAAATGCAAAATGGGTTTTCAAAATCCAGAATCCTGATCCAGCCTCTCATTTGTTGCGTCAAACGAAAAAAAAAATTAAAAAAAAAAAAAAGAAAACCTGAAAGCACGGAAGTTGGCATGGTGTGCTGAAGCAGAAGCACAAATCTGAACATCTTATCACCCGGAGGCAAGAACCCGAGCTTATCTGCCAATGTAACAATGCCTAGACCTGTTGGAGGTACTAAAACGAGCCGCGCGAATACAATTGCTGCAGTTGTCCGTGCACCGATTTTTGCGCTACCTGGGCCGGGCCCTGTATGAAATTTTATGTTTAGCAACTTACATTGTATTATTCGTAGGACTAATGCGTATGGGATTGAGGGAACTTTTTCTCCTGGGTTTTACATTTACTTACCGTCTACGAGGTTGCCTCCTAGAGCCAACAATATGCATGGAATCATGGCCTCACTGAGATGAAATATTTTGTCAGAAAGTGATCAACTGATTATAGGCATTTGTCATGAAATACAAGTAGAGACGATATTGGTGTTTTTTAATCTACTTGAACGAAGTTAAAGCCATTTGAAGTCTGATTATAAAAAGTATGCACAATAGTATTCTTCTCTTAGTGAAGCACGTTATTGATATAAATGATATATCTTTGTGCTGCCAGTTTACCAAGAAGTGTAGTTTGAATGTTAATCAGGAAACAACGCTACAAATCTTGATTTCCCTTCACAATTTTTTAACTAGGAATTTCTTACATTCTAACCAAAAATACGAAATGATCAAAACAGCAGTTTCGCAAGGAATAAACAAGTAATTATTATACATAGGTAGAACATACCCAAGAATCATGCAGCTATCTGTGAAAAAATAGAGGGGGGAATCCGAAGTGAAGATTAATTTCCTTAGAAAAGGAACGCATCCTATAAATATTGCAAGGACCTGTAGAAAAGATTCAAACAACAAGGAGATTGGTCAGTCTTCTAAATATATATTCATAGGGAATAGCAAATATGTCATAATTGAAAGCAAAAGATTCTATGATTTCGTCAATGCTAATTAGTTCCTCAATCTAGCAATTTACTAACTTGATAAGCTGAATACCAGAATGTTAGTTGGAGTAGAAACAGATGGATGACAGGGATAGATCACATAATGTGCATGTAAACATGAACTTGGAGAAAGCAACAAAAAGATGAGCCACCCACATATAACAAACTTAAGATAGAGAAACATATGGAAAACATTTAGTCAATGAAAAACCCTTGTGTGAAGGAAATCCATGTAATCCATATGGAAAAGTTTCTTTCCTATGAATTTTCACACATTGACCATGACACTGCATTATTCTTCCTTTTTATCTTGTTATGTACAGAAACATGATTCTACAATCTGTATGAAATTTCAAATTGTTCGTTATTTCAGATAGCAGAATAATGAGTATGCTAAGAACAACAAGCCAAAATTTTTCATGATGTAACAACAAACGTTGCAAACATAACCATATCAATGGAAAAAAGATATGAATTAGACAAAATTTGTAAATAAAGAAACGTCGAAAGAGACTTATACTTACAGAGGCAATAATTGGAGGTTGAATAATTTGCTTCAGCTTCAATTTCTCATAAATATACTTCAGAAAGTATTTGACCTGCTTGGAAAGACAGCAAGAAGTGAGTGAACAGAAAACAAACCAGCCAATCAAATTATATGCAGTTTGATATAATAAAATCATATGATGTAAGACTCAAATTATACGCTGATGAACTTAAGATATATTCTCACTCTGTCTTTCTTCAACGCATTTGAACGGGCAGGTACATCCTCAACCACAAGAAGTGGAGTTTGCTCAGGAGAACTATCTCTATCAAGGGCATTAGTGCTATTTCCGAGAGGATTCTTAATAGGAAGATTACCATCTTCGACTTCGAACGATCCACCAGGAGGGGGAGCAAGCATTTGAAAAACATAGGTATACAGAACAATTGCACCGACCTGTGCAAAAGAACATATTGTTGAGTTCCTATAGCAGGGCTTAACTATGCATACCGGCCAACAAAAATGTTTAAAAAGGAACGCCAAACATGTTGACACAATGTTCAGAAAACAGTGCAAGGCATAGGTGAACAAGCCATGTCAAGGGGAATTTTTAGGGGCTTCCGGTTGCAGATATGAATTCATATAGTTTCTTTTAGCAATTATATAAGTACCAATACATTAAACTTAACTTGAACCCATAAATAGAAATAAAGTAAATTTCTAAACCTTAAAAGAAAAGAAAAAGTCAGAAGGCCAATAATCATCATAACAAAACAAAATACAACAAAAAAGAAGAGAATATAAATAAAAAGGAAAAACTAGGCTTAAATTATGAAAATAGAAGATGGTGATGGAGGACATAGTTCACGTGGAAGATGATGAGTAGTTCGAACATTGTGTCCTTATACATGTCAAACTTTTTAGCAGTTAACTAATATCTTAATTTCAATCAATCAATCAACAAGCCGTTAAAATCCCACTAAGTTGGGTCGGAACAGATATCTTAATGTGCAAAATTGTTTGAGTTTCGTATAATGTCGTAATTTTTTTCCTCGAACGTACTCTTGAAGATTTATGTCCCGTAGTCACCTTTTCTTGGCTAATGTGTTTTTAAACAATTATCAATAGTTCACAGTACCTAGAAGTCCAGTGAAGAAAGTGTAATACATATTACAAACACAAAAATAAGGCATAACAAATTGAACTAGCTCAGGTAGGACGCGTCTACAGTAGAACTTTTTGATAGGGAGTAGCTAACTTGCCCATTGGCCAAATGAGATGTAGGCAGTTCCATCTTGAGAACATGTATTGCCAAAAGGATTTGAATTATCTCGACACAATGCCGCAATCAGGACAAGTGGCACATTACCGATATTCCCTGAACAATGGAGAAGTGTTAGAAGGCCCAGAGCATTGATGCTAGAACTCATAATCAATGAAAGTTTGTGAAATCATATGCCTCTCAAGAACCAGAAACTACCTGAGAGAGCATTTCTGTACTGTATTATGATTAAAAAAAAAGAGGTATAAATTCTATTACTTAGCTCATTCTCCACATAAAACACATAAAACACAAGAACACAACTTCAAAAAGGAAGTGTAGCTCAATTAGGTGCTGATAACATGTTATGATTCACAAGCACACAAGCTCAAACAATTTGACTGGGTATTAAAAGGCTGAGAATCAGTGATACCCCACATCTATTTATTGTTCAAGCTTATGGTCAGACAGGCAGTATAAGCCCCACTTAATCAGAACTCCCATAGAGAACTTACCTATTCCAATGTGTATAATTGTAAACTTGAAGTATGGATAAGGAGGACGGACGATGGATGCAACGACAAAGCCTATAATGGAGCCTGATATTGTGGCTAGAATAACATTGACAGGAATGAACCACCTGAAATGAGAATGTCGACATGTCACCTGAGCACATAAACCAGCTATTGCCTTTTATACGAAAGCTATATTGTCAATTCTTACCATTCGATCATTTTCTCGTACGTTATGGCTTGACCCAGTTGAGCAAAAATGAGACAAGGGAGCAGAAGTGAGAAGACCAGCTGCATCAAACCATACAAAAGCCATGAAGCATTTAGCTTGCAGATATCCAGTCACGTATGAAATTCGTAATATAAGGGTTTGATAGCTTATCTTGTGCATCCCAAAAACCGAGCAGTCATGATAAAGTTGATGTCTATTTTCATAGTAAAATGGTAACTGAGTGTGAATTTTTACGATGAAAGTGAGATTGAGTAATACAATTTTGCTCATTAGACCTAAGATTTAAAACCTTAAGCAAACATCATGTTTCCTTACCCCATTTAAGAGCTTTCTCCCATTAGCTGGTAAAATGTTTACATACTTGGAGGCCATGAGAAAGCCCAGGAAGCACATGGCAAAAACCTTGGCGATTGGAAGAACAGCAATCTTTATGCTCCCTAGAAGAGACTCTCCCCTGTTTAGGGGCTCCATTAGGGTCTCAATCAATAATCTCCGCATACTATCAGCCATCTCCCCTAAAAGCCCTAACCTCAAAGCTGCTGATATTTCTCGTGATGGTAGAAACCTATGCCCGAGACTGTTCTTTCATGTAAACTCGGAAACAGCTGAATTAAGAACGTTAACACCAGATAAAAAAATCGATCAACACGAAAAAATGCAAGATGGATACACGAAAACAGAATTAGTAACAAATTAAGTATATAAACAAATTGGCGATAGCATGCTTTCTAAATCCCAATGTAACAGCAGCCTAGCTTTTCCCTTCCCACTGAGCACGAAAACAGCTGAACCAAGAATATAAATTCGACCGAGGAGTTTTAAATTTACGATCTAATACTATATTAATACAATATCTACCGGCAGAACACACGAACACAAAATTAGAAATAGAATGAAACAAATATATAATTCCTGAAAGCGTAACCTCGAAGCAGATGAGATATTCCAGAGAGGAAATAAACATAAGCAGGAAAACACGAAAATAGCGTATCAAGAGCATGAATCGGTTCGTAAAATTGTCAAATAGTTACCAGCTCAACGCATGAAGACGGAATTAATAATTCACCCAAAAAAAAAAAAAATCAACGCAGAGAACAAGAAAGACAGTAAGGTACCAAAGATTGAACAAGTCGCGGCGGCTAACACCCTGATAGAGGCTGCAGTGCGGCGGCGGTCGGTATTCCGATGGACGTTGCAGTGTGTGGATTGGAAAGATGGTGGTGCTACAGCTAATTGATTCTCAGTTAGATTGATTGATTGATTGATGAAATATAAGATAACAGAACAAAAAGGAGAAAATGTTTGTTCTTCTCCGAATTTATTGGTGTTGAAGTAACGTCTTCTAATGGAATATGAATTCTCGTGGGCCTCGGACTCTCTCTCTAGAGAGAGAGAGAGAGAGAGAGAGAGGTTGGTGGGACCTTTCCCTCGTTTTTTCACAATTCATTTGATTTGCACCTACCTGCCAAGGACCAACACAACAATAATTTGAAGAGCACACATGTATGTAGGTACATTTCATCTTCTTGGTCATTTTTGTCGGGCTACACAAGATGGAATTTTATTTATGAACAACATTATGTTGGAAATTATTATGTTATAAGTTAGAATTTATTGTCTTATAAATTTAAATTTATTATTATTATATTAGAATTTAGAAAATATTATGTTAGAAGTTAAAATTGATAATATTATAAATTAAAATTTATTATTATTAATATCAAAAATATAAATCCAATTAATCAAAATTATGTTAAAATGAATATTTATGTTAAATTTTTATATTTGTAGTGCATGCCCCATTAATAATAGATGCAGTTGAGGTTCTCTAAAAGTCAATAATCCATTTCCTATCCCTCTCTTTTTTTTTTCGAAACGATAGGATTTATAGCTCAACCGAAAACAAATGTACAACCGTTCAAGGCTAACAAGCCATTATATACAGCAAGAAGAATCACCATGCAGATGATCTTAACCCAAAAACCAAAGACCCCTAGGGTTAAAAGAACTTACTCCAGTAGTGGCAAAACACAGCACCTGGAGTTTGTTTTTTAACCCCAACCTCAAACAAATATACATCAAAATGAGGTAACAAAAGACAATTTACCACTGATCAAAGATCCTAGTAAACTGCCACCTAAGAAAAACAGGAAAAAGAAAAGCATAAAAACAAAGAACCTAACTACTGGACTAAAGGAAATGAATCAGACATTAGAGCTCTCCCTGCACAGCAGCAGCTACCACAGACATTTCAGATCTAAGCTTGCCTTTAAAAACTCAGTGGTTCCTTGACTTCCATATTTCCCACAACAAGTAAGCAGTGAGTTGCATTCTTGGACCAGAGTATTTTATGGAGCTAAGAGAGCATATTTTGAACCACCAAGCTTTGAAATCATCTGTCTCTGTGATCAAGTCATCCCAAGAGATAGGTGCAAGCTTCCAGATTATCTGTGATCTTGGACAGTGAAAGAAAAGGTGTTCTTAGGTTTCTGGGGCTTCTCCACATATCTAAAAACAGTAAAATTACTGTTAGGCTACTAAATTTTTTCAATAAATTTACATACTTTCAAACTAAAATATTATACTCTAAAAAATAATATAAACAAAATAATAACATTTTATAGCATAATATTTTTTTTGTGAGATAAGTATGATGAGTCTCCGCCTAAATTAAGTATCTCGTTTAAGAATTTGTGCTCTAAACCTTATGCACGAGTATTCATATTGTCCGTGTATTATTAATTTGGTACATTTAAGAATTTGTGCTCTAAAACTTATACTATTCATATTGTCCGTGTATTATTAATTTGGTATTGGTCATATCTGCATAATTGTGTTATGTTTATTTATTTGATTGCGTTGTTTTCGAGTTATTGTGTAATGATTAATGACTTAATTAATCATTCGGTTCACAATGGGAATAGCGATTTGTTGTTAGTTTAAAAGAAAAAGGGAGAAAAAAAGAAAGGAAAAATGATCATCATTAGAATTATAGCTTAGGTTTCATGCATCTTTTTATAAAAAAATAATTAATTTGTGGTATAGAGTAAATATTTCTTTTTTTCAATGAACATGATTTGGCGTAAATTCTTAGATAGATTCTCTTAATAATTCTCGAATGAATAAATTCTTGGGTAGAAGAGCGAATAAATGAGAAACCCAAATTATTCTTTCATGAATATGTATGATGCTTCATATATTGCATACAACCTCATTATATAAATTCTCTATCTTAAATAATGATTTAAGTCTCAATTGCATCCCATATGACCACTGTACATTCCCTTTTATATTTTATTACAATTTTTTCATCCAATCAAATTTTATTTATGTCCAATTGAAATATAGGCAAATGAATTCATTTAGCAGCGAAGCAGAATTAAAACGCAAATCCAAACAAACTCACAAAGTTTAGTAATAATAATTTACATTCAGGAAAATTAAATCCAAGCACAACAGTGTCCTTTAAACTTTAGACAGGCTTCTTTTACTTGGGCCTCTTCTTAATATCCAAGCCCAATACACAGTCA
>BKCP01006848.1:30319-48185 GCA_008636005.1 Striga asiatica | reverse complement strand
TTTTTTTTTTTTAAACAAAGTTCATTTTGCTTGTGTGATATTGGACTTTCAAAAAATACATTAAAGATTTGGAATGAGAGGTGCAACAAGAGTTGAAGATTATTTCGATCATATGAATTTTATGTTTACGTTATTAAAATATATATATATATAATTTATATTTACTTGAAATAGAAACTAAAATCTCGCTTAAAAAATATAAAATTATTAAACTTGGTAATATTTAAAAAAAAAATAAAAAATACCGCCTCTAGAAATTAATTAATCAATTTATGGTATAAAATTGACAAAATTAATAAATCCGATTTTGGTATAAAGTGGACGATTTTATTTGATGTATGTGATGACCATTTTTATTTTTTGTAGCAAATGTGTTGTTATTAATAAATGTATGAATTTATGATATAAAGTGGGCGGATTTTTTTTGGTATGAAATGTCTGAGTTTTAATGGTATGATTTTTTTATTTATTTTTTTTTGATAGGATAGAAGTGTATTTAGAAATTTTAAAAACAAAATAAGTGGTATGAATTTTACTTGGTATGGGTATGAAAGTAGAATTTTAGATTGATTTGTTATAAAATTAAGGTGATATGATTCTCAAATTTTAGCATATTCCCTTAATAACATGATAATTCGGCAAATTGGTATGTATTCCTCTTGAAAATCAAAAAGATCATTGAACAAGTATTGGTTAATAAAATTTAAAATTTGTAATTTAATTCTAGATAATTATTTTATAAATTTGAAAGATAAGGAAAACGACAACAAATTTAGAAAATTGCTAGATATATATATATATATATATATATATATCTAGCATTTTTCTAAATTTATGTGTGTGTGTGTGTGTGAAATCTATAAGTTTTTTTTTGTGTAGTCCAAATTTAGATTCTAAATTTAAATGTCAAAAAAGTGATTATTTATAACTTACAGGTCAAAATTAACTTGGATGTAAATGACATAGTCAATTATTTATATTTTAATAAATTACTCAACTACTTAAATTTTTTGATTTGGATTGTTTATACAAAAATAAATTTATTTTAATAAGTGGAACAACTTAAGTTTTATAATTGTACTTATTATCACATCAATTTTTAAATATAAGATAAAATTTTACCAAAATAATTATTTTATTGAATAACATTGCAGTCAAATCAAATTTATGAATAAACATTTTAAAATGACACTTATTTTGAAATAAATATAATGTAATTTATTATTAACTACATGCACCGTAGGGGTTTGTACTAATTTTAAATCAACATGTTTATATAATGTTGCACAATTTTATACGAGGAACAAGAATAAGTAAAATTGTTATTTTTCTTATATCAAGGAATAAATATATATACAAAAAACAAATTTATTTATTAGTTTATGGCTAGCGCTAACAAACTCAGTTTTACGTTCCGCCAAAAAAGTGATGCTAATGAAAATAAGTGGAAAATAGATAATTCAACTCTATTATTTTTTAGGGTTCAATGGACAAGCTCTATGGACTCTATGAAAATTAATTATTTAATATCTCTGTCCCGTGGAAAATAGATGATTTAACTCTATTATTTTTTAGGGTTCAATGGACAAGCTCTATGGACTCTATGAAAATTAATTATTTAATATCTCTGTCCCGTGCATCGCACGGGCTACTCACTAGTAAATAGGTAGATACAATTCTATCATGTGTTTTCTGGAATAATTCTATTTACAAAAATAAAATAAAAGCCAATGTCCGAGATTTTTATTACATTTTGAATTGCAGGCCTCGTGAGTATTTGTTGTAATACCAGTGCAGAGCCCGTGCACGGGTTGCACAATTTTAAAGCTATTTATCCATACTTATAACTATGTACATGGATAAAGAAAAATGTGTAGGATATATATAGTATGTGACCCGTGCGAGGCACGGGATATATTTATTTGGGGAATATTATATTATAAGATGCAATATTAAATAAAAGTTTTATAATACGTAGGAAAATTGTAAACATAGTGCTCCCGTGCAGCATGATCTTAAAATCACCGGATGTCGAACGATACTTTCCTAAATTGTTGTCCACTTGATAATTTTTGATGTAAATGACCATGCCCTCCTCAAAATTCCTCCCTCTAAACGCAGTCAAGTTGATTGTCCGTAGCCATGCCGTAATGCGATTTCCCTAAACATGTACAAAATAGCAATCAGTAAATATTTTTAAAAAACATAAATAATGTAAATATCTAAATATATACACGATCTCTAGAAGAAATAAGGCAAATTCTAAATTTTAAAAATAAAATAAAAAAATCGAAAATATATTTCGTATTTCAAAATAAAAAAAAAAGAAGTAAAAATAATTTGGCTTACAATTTTATCATGCAGAACCAACTCGATATAGGATTTGTATGTGCTGCCGTAGTCTTGAAAAAACATTCTTACAATTCGAACTTTAAGCATAGGTCTATTAGACCTATTAACTTGTTTGATTAAGCTAAATCCTTGATTCATTGTTTTGAATGAAAGACTGATTGGGGATATTTTTTTTCGCGGGAGGTTGAAAGTGAGGAAGACGATCGGTCTTGAGGACCTGTTTGTATATTTATTTATCACGTGTTTTCGGCTCCTTGGTTGTCGGGCCGTACTTTATTATTTTATTAATCGGAGCCAAATGGGGTATCAACACTATCAAATTTGTTTATTTTATTTGTTTTACATACATTTTTTTTTTTGTAACGATTTTATGGGAAAAAATAATAAAATTAAAATTAATTGATGAAAATAGAATGCATTAATTACCTTTGACTTTTCTTCCTACTAATTCTAGTAAATGTTATGACTCTTTATATAAGTATAGATGTCGATCAATATTAGAGTATAAAATTTTATTTTATAGGCTCTTTTGTTGTTGAATTTAAGTACCAAACATTCCAAATTTTCACACCGAAATATCAAAAAATTTAAAAAAATTTAAATAGTGGAAATAAATAAACACACGGAAATATCAAAAAATTTAAATAGTGAAAATAAATAAACACGAAAGATTAAAAAATTAACCTACAAGTGAATATCATTTGTAGACTAAGTAGATGTGTCAAAAATCCACTAGAACAAATCAATTACAATATTTTACAAACAATTCTAAAATATTTTCAACACATAGTAAATGAATTAAAATATATCACGGTTTGAACGAGATGCACTATATCAAATCAAACTAACAAGAAGCGAATAATACAATTATCCCAAGAGTGTGATATGAAAGTAGTAATAAAGAATACAAGCCCGAAGGATCTTTGTTGTCCAAATTCCTCTTTGTCTGTCGATTTCAACAAAGAAACTCCACGCAAAAAGAACCCCATGCTGCTGCTCTTTCCGTTAAGCCGCCACGGCTACTCCTTGATCTGGGGAGGATCCATAGCTTATCCAGGTGGGGCCTAGGCCCCACCTGGAATTTTAATCTTTATTACATAATTTTTTATAATATATATTTCCAAAAAAATAAATATAAATTGTGTAATTTTAACAAAATAATTAGTAAATGAAGTTATTTATTAAGTACTTTTTTTTCTTTTTTTCTCATATTATAATGTCTTATTTATCTGTTGTATCTTTGTATAAATCTATCATGACGTCGCATGCTACTATAATAATCGTTATTAGAGAATTATTGTCAATGAAAATTTATGTCAACTACGAAATTGACTAAAAAATAGAATTATAATAAATTCTTTGATCCAACATATTGAGAAATATTATCTCTCCTCTCCTTACAATTTAATATTGAGAAAAATTATGAGATCTTGTTATATACGACTTAATGTGTTTGCACTTTGCAGTGGGTAGATGAATATTTTTGTTTTGATAATAATACATCAGAATGAATAATAATACTGAAATTTACAAAATATTAAAGATAGTGTACAAAATTTTATCTTGAATTATTTCAAAAAATTAGAATTTATTTATAATTTACTTTTTTTTTTGTCTTATTTGTGCCATTTCTTTCTTATCTTTTTTTTAATTACCACAAAAATTTGGCCCCACCTCATTTCATTTTCCAGATCCGCCCCTGTCCTTGATGTACTCCACTCTACTACTAGGAGGGAAAAAAATAAAAAACCTGCTACAATGAAAAACGAGATCCCAAAAGAAAATACACTACCCTTTTGTTAATCTTTTTCCTTCTTTTTAGTCTCCTTTTTTTGCCTTAATTTTTTTTTTTTTACAATTTTTTTTCCTTCTTATCTCTTACCTTCGTCGTAGAAACCTATTAAGAGAAAAAAACCAAATAATAAAAGGAAAACTATTATATACAAAAATAAATCAGAAAAGCAATATAAGAGCTTAAGCGATAATAGACTTTAAGCGATTCCAGAATCTTGGAGTAAAAATATGCAGCCACATCATCCATAAGAGGCATGGAGCATTGATGTAAACCCCACAGATATCTAACACATTTCAAAAGATCAACTCCATCTTCTGGTTGTTACTTGTTGCCTGAATTTGCAGCTTCAACATCACCAGATAAACCCAACTCAGAAGAATAGACTCCATCTTATTTTCATATCACCTAAAATGGCGCTAATTGTCAGGACTTCACAACCTAATTACATATTTGCTATGTCAGTTTTGCAGCTTGCCATGAATCAAATAGCTTTAAGGTTGTCGACCACCAGTTTGCTCTCATACACAATCTCCCGAAACAGCTCGTGCTTTAGGGCCAGCCAGAACTACTTCAACGCGATGAGCGGATTAGTGATACCTTTTTGTTCGTATATCTCCTTTGCAATCTCAAGGAGTCTCCGGCAAGAAAAAGACGTGGTCGTTATCAACGTACGGTGCGACGGATGAACAATTGAGGAGCTGTGGACGATCGGTGCCGACAGAGGTGCACTATCACCATGGCAAGATGAGCCCCTAGCCGAAGGCTGTGGGCCGCGAGCAGAGCGTGCGTCTTTGACAGAGTTTCCTCATTACCGTGGTGGGTCGGTCGCTGCAAAAGTCAACCAGGCGGCGATGAAGAAGGGACCCGGCCAGATTTCTTGGCCGACGACAAAGAGGAACTTGACAGAGAAGAACCCGGCGAAGAAGAACCAGAGGAAGCCATTTCTCTCGTGTGGTGCCATCAATTTTTTTTTTTTGTGGAACCAGCGATTAGGAACCCTAAGAGCATGATTGGATATAAATCCAACCCAAAAAAATCCAATCATTTTTAACTCAACCATTTTTTTTAACTCAACCCCACTATCATCAATATTATCAATATAATTAAATAATATCAACCAATCATTCTTACACACAATATCAACCTTAATTCACTATTCATGAACTCACATAATTTTAACTAACCATCACATCACATCTTCTCTCTCCTACTTTTACATTAATTTAATTTTAATTATTTTATTTTAAATATTATTTAAATATATCCACTAACAACTAATCATACCAACTTTTTCAAATTTAACTAACCCAAACCAAAAATCCAATCAAAACAAAAACTTTTTATATCCAATCATAGATTTTGGGAGAGTATTTTTTTTTTTCGAAACGATAGAGATTTTATATATAAATAACACAAATGTACAAAGGTTCAACCACCAGCTGAATAGAATCAGCCAACAGCTGAATAGAGTGGGAGGACAGTCAATGACTGCCTAGAGCCGACGACCCCAACGGGGTAATACATACGAACACAAACAACACTAACACACGAAAACACTAAGAAACTAAGAAACTAAAAGGATCCCAACAGGGTAATACCCGAGCGTCGGCTCCCAACAGGAGAATAAATTGACACTCAGGCTCACAGAGGCCAACGGCCCAGACCAAAAACACAGCAAAACAACACAAAATCACGAAACGATCAATAAAACAAAACAACACAACACAACACAACAAAAGCACAAATTAAACGAGTCCTTCCTAAGCAGCAACACCAAACCAAACCAGCGGAAACAAGTCAACCACGGATCCCGTAGCTAGAAGCATCAGCTCCGAAACTGCCTAACCCACTCGGGTTAAACCGCTGAGAATAGATTTTGGGAGAGTATTTTTGAAACAAAAAAAAAACCGCTGAGAATAGAAGTAAAAAACGTAAAACTAAAAAAAAACACAACAAAATGTTTTTTTTTTAAATAAAACTGACCAAAAAACACACAAAAAACAACAACAAATATTTGTAAGGTATGAGCACGACTTAACACAAAAAGCTGCAACAAATAAGAGAAAATGTGACAGTTGAAAAAATTAAAAATGGACTAGGAAGAAACAAATGCACATAGACTCATTATGGACAAACCAAAATAAATAGGAATTATATCAACACATGAATATCAAAGCCGTAAATGTAGACACCGCAATCATAATGCACGTCAAATCTCAAAGTCACCCAATTTTTTCAAACTCGCGAACTCACTCCACAGAAAGCACAACTCATTCGATGACATAGAAGATAGTTCTATAAATTACAAAAAAACAATAAATAGAAAAGTAAATGTGGACAACATAGACAAAGTTAGCACGAAAAAAATAATGACTCATTCAACACTTTTACATAGATTGAAAGAATCGAACTCCATCGTCCTAGTCCGAGTAAGTATTTTAATTTATCTAAACACGAAGGAATAATGACCATGGGGTAGCTTTCATATTAAACCAAAGGTAACCTTCTTTCTACTTGATCATTCCTCTTTTCAACATATTTTAATTATAGAAGAATTCGGTCACATTTTTTTTTTGTTTGTTTGCTACAAACCAACTTCAAATGAGGGTTCAGTTCCTACCAGAACCAAGAAGAGAAGATAAAAACGCCGAGAGACAATTCTTCCATAAAAAGGGTCCTGACGACGACAAAGCCCGAATAGCTAAATAATGGGCAACAAAATTCTGGTTCCTAGCAATATAGCTACAAGACCCACAATTGAGGTTCAACAAAAGAGACAATATATCCACAAAAACTCTCGTTCCTTTCTGAAGAAAGGTTTGCCGATTGGGAATTTGATATAGCACCTAGTAATGATCGGCGGGCCGGCAAAGAGATGCTCGTTTTTGTAAGGTTGGAGTTAGGAGATTAGCTCTAGCGAAGTAGCAACTCGGTTTAGGTAATAGTAGGAGCTCGGTCTTATAGCTACATTAGGAGCTCGGTCTAAGGGACCTTGCAGTAGCTCGGCCTTGTGGACATGGTTGTAGCTCGGTTGTATAGTTACATTAGGAGCTCGGTCTTATAGCTACATTAGGAGCTCGGTCTTATAGCTACATTGGACTAATGGACCTTGTAGGAGCTCGGTCTAATGGACCTTGTAGTAGCTCGGCCTTGTGGACATGGTTGTAGCTCGGTTGTATAGTTACATTAGGAGCTCGTTCTTATTTGGACTTGGTCTAGTAGCAACAGCAGCTCGTCAACAGATTTTGGGCTTAGAAAGCTTGTCGAGAGCTGAGTAGATGCGACAGTTATCAAATCAGGTCCACAAGGGACACGTATAAGGTCAAGATCAAAGATAGAATAATAGATCCAACGGAGGAGAAGCAAAGCGTAGAAACAAGCTAGTAACTTCATATAAATAGGTAAACCATTGGAGGAGGTAAGGTTAATCAATCTACAAACCCTAAATTCTATACAGAGCTTCTTTCTATCTTTGATCTCTTACTGACTTGAGCGTCGGAGGTTTACCGCCGGGAGCACCTCCCGGCGTCTTTGCAGGTCTTGGAGCGGTCGAGGATTGGAGGGAAGCCAGTTCAAGTGCAGGAGCACATCAATTGGCACCGTCTAGTGGTGTAACTCAGTTACTCTACTGATTGACAATAAGGTTAAGATGGAAACGACGATCGAAGAGGAGCAACCGTTGAGGAGGAATTTGGACGAGAGCCTGGAGGAGGCTTGAGTCACGCAAACGCCCTACAGAGGAGGACCACCGGTGGGGTGGACTGGAGGTGAGGGTCCAACGGCTACCCCTCAGGTGAATCTGCAAGTGGTGAGTCAGATCCCGGTGGCGGAGCAGAGAAGAAGCCAAGAGGTGATTGTGCAGACACCGGGGCTAGGCGTCGTGCAGGGAGGAGGTGAGTCAGAGATGAGGGTGACCAGGACGGAGTTGGACCATTTTATTGCGGAGGCGGTTAGTAGAGCTCTTGTTGCGGGAGCACAGGCGGAGGTGGTGAGGCCAGTTGTGGTGGTGGAGCACCACGTTCCGGTGGTGACTAGGCCGTTGGGTGGCGGTAGCCAGCGGAGGGAGGAGCAGGAGAAGAGGTCAGTGTTGTCTCCGATGGTTAATGGGCCACCCAGAGATGCAGTGTTGGAGCAGATGGCGAACCAGATTAAGGAGATGCAAGCTAGGTTGGACGGGAGGCGGCTGCCTAGGTTGCAGGGTAATCCATTTACTGGGGAGGTTTTGGGTGCAGAGTTGCCTCAGAATTTCAGGGAGCCTAACCTATACGACGATGGATCATCAGACCCGGCTAAACACTTGAGGAGCTTTGAGAATGTGGCGGTGTTGCATCGTTACAGTGATGGAGTGTGTTGCAGGGCTTTTCTGACGACTTTGAAGGGCTCTGCTCAGGATTGGTTTCACCAGCTTCCACCGGGATCTGTCTATAGCTTTGGGGCGTTTAGCTCGCTGTTTATCAATCAGTTTAGTGCAAGGAAGCAGGAGAAGACCTACCTCTCACTGATCAATATGCAGCAACGTGAGAATGAATCACTGAGGGATTATGTTGCTAGGTACACGCGAGCTTGTGTGGAAGTTCCTACTGCAACAGAAAAGATCAAAGCGGGGGGGCTCACACGAGGTTTGAAGGCGGGGCACTGCAGGAACTCTTTAGCTAAGAAGCCTGCAAGGTCATATGATGAGTTATTAGATAGATGTGCTAAGTATATGAACATGGAGGAGACCGAGGCGGACTTCTTGGCACACGTTCGAGCGAGGGGGAAGAAGCAGGAGGAGAAGTATAGACCGGATGAGAGAAGGTCGAGAGGTAGGGAGAGTAGGAATGAGGAGAAGGGGCGTATGGGTTTTAAGTATGAGCATTATACGCCACTGACATCACCAAGGAGGGAGGTGTATGAGATGTTGGAACAGAGAGGGGAGACTAAGATGTTTGGGAAGCCTCATCCACTAACTAAGAAAGCAGGACAGGTGCCGGTGCGAGGAGATCCTTATTGCAAGTATCATCATGATTATGGACATTGGACGAACAATTGCAAGGAGCTCAAGGATGAGATTGAGAGGCTCATCAGAGCGGGGCATTTGAAGGAGTTTGTGGCTCTGAATAAGGAGAAGAAAGATGATGTGGAGGGGGGAGAGAAGAAGCGGAGACAAGAGGAGCAGGGTGAGAGAGCTTCTAAAAGGGGGATGATCCATATGATTGTCGGGGGGCCGACGGATGGTGATTCCAATGGTGCTAGATGAGCTAATCTGAGGGCGGATTGGGAGAGTGTCGCAGAGGTTCAGATGGCTCAGGCTATACCGGAGTTGAAGTTTGGTGCGGGGGATTCCCAGGGGGTGTTGGTGCCACACAATGATGCTTTGGTGGTAGCGGCGGGGATTGCGGGGTATGATGTGGAGAGAATACTTGTTGATACGGGAAGCTCTGCTGATATAATGTTTTATGGGTGTTTTAGGCAGATGGACCTTGATGTTGAAATCACCCCATTAGAACATGGTTGTTTGGTTTTAGCGGTGCGGAGGTGGTACCAATGGAGGAGATACAGTTGCCGATGGCGTTGGGAGCTCCTCCTTTGAGGAAGGCGAAGATGATTCGATTTGTGGTGGTAAAGGCGGAGTCAGCTTACAATGTCATATTGGGGCGACCTAGCTTGAACTCTTTTCAGGTGGCGATGTCCACATATTGTATCAAGATGAAGTTCCTGGTGGGGTAGCTAGTAGGTGAGGTGACGGGGGACCAGCAGTTGGCTAGAACTTGTTACCAAACGGTGCTGAAGGCTGGTAACAAGAGGAAGTTTGTGGAGGAGACCTCAAACAAAGTCAAGGAGGTGAGCTCGAGCAAAAGGAAGGAGGCTAGAATGGAGAAGTTTCTGCATGAGGAGCTTATGGAGATTGCTCTGGTGGAAGGAGAGCCGGAGAAGGTGACGAGGGTTAGTAAGGAGATGAGAGAGGACATTAAGGTGCAGTTCAAGCAGAAGATGTGTATAGCTCGTGCCGAGAAGGTGAAGCAGAGGCAGTTTCAGGTGGGTGACCTTGAAGGGAGGAGAGCTAAGGTGTTGAAGCATGTTGGGAAGATAGATCCAAATTGGGAGGGAACATACACCATCCAGAATGAGTTTGCAGGAGGAGCTTATGAGCTGAAAGATCCAGAGGGTAAGGTCTTTTCTAGGCTTTGGAATGTGGCAAATCTTAAAAGGTATTATTGCTAGTTTGATTGTAACTCTTGAGTTGGTTTTTGACACGCAGAAATGTCTATTCCGGCAAGTTGTTCGGTCGGAGAAGGTGAAATTGGCCCGGGTCCGAGAAGTCCAGCCATATAATCCGATTTTGGAGTATGCCCGGATGGAGCGCCGGCCAGCTGCTACTTTCCGGTGGCCCTGCCGGCGCCGTCGCCGGTGTGTGGAGGGTGGACTTCATCTGCCGATTGGGTGTTGGCGACGGGCTGGGAGGAAGGTTGAGACGGGGCTGGCTGGGAGTTGGGCTGTGGAGGTTGAAGGGAGTTGGGTTGATGGCCTCGGTTAGAGATGGGCTGAGATTGTGTGCTGATGGGCTGAGAATGGGTGGGTTTAGGGAGCTGAGTGGTGATAGGCTGGGGATTAAGCTGTGTGGTGGGTTGGGCGGGCCCGAAAATTGGAAGGCCCAAAGCAGGACTAAAGTGAATGGGTTGTGGGTGCAGAGATGAGGTCGACTGGGTGGTTTGAGGGCTAGGCCGAGAGATGTTGGGCCGAGAATTATGGGGTTGGTGAAGAAAATTGCAAGGTTGAGAGATAGGCCCAATGTTGGAGATGGTCTCAGAGTGGGGAGAGGTTTTTAGGCCCAAGAAGAGTGGCCCAAGAATTTGCCAATTGACTGAGAGTTAGCCACATTTCCACTCAATTGCCCAAACCCTACCATTGGCATAAAGGTTGAGGAGTGGGGGAAGGAGGTTGACCAGTCAACTCTGGGAGGGTGACGGCGGGGGTCGTCTTCTCCAAAGGGACGAGATGCAGCGATGGTGACTCTGCTAGGTTAGTTCTCTGTAATTGTTAGGTTAGTTCTCTGTAGTTGCTAAGTTAGTTCTCTGTAGTTGCTAAGAGTTGTCCGCATTTTAAGAGCTGTCCTCATTTGATCCGCCCCTTATATATATATAAATCATAAACAAAAAAAAATTAAACAAAAATAAGTATTTAACATTTGTATAACACACTCTATGTTTTAAGCAACAACCTTAGTTATGTAAGACTTAGTATAAATAGCCAAATTAGGGTTTGGTTTTTGACTTTTGTATTTTCACTTTTGTTGAGAATCTCTCTTGCCTCTCTACGTTCTCTTTTGCACATTTGTTCCAATTTTTAGGTTCAATAATGAGAAGTATTCTTTATTATATGTGATTTCTAATCATAATATGGTATCAGTTTTTCAGTTTTTTTCTTCAATTTACTTGATTTTTCGCTACATATTTATTTTTGGTTCGATTCACACGAACCCTAGATATTTTTTTCTCTCTCTCTTTTGATTAACATTTTGGTTCAATAGGATCCGATCTATATGTCTCAATCTACTGTTGCTGTTAAATGATTCATGGTTAGAAAAATACATTAATGTTGGTGTTATAATGATTCTGGTTAGAAAATTATATTTTTAACTATTTTACAAAGTTTTATATTCAGATGTCATATTTTGTAACTAATATAAAAGAAATATACATTTTGAATAATAATATACGGAGCTGCTTAACATTGAGAATCTATAAAAGGCACAAAATTTGCGTGTACGTCTTCAAGTGTGGTATTTGAATATTCACTTACATTGGGATGAATCATAAACAAATCAGAGATTACCAATTTTGACAAAACCAACAAATATATATCATGCTTCATGTTTTGACTGTCACGCAGCCCACAGGCCACACCACATGATGCAGATTATAAAATTAATTAAAAACATTATAAAGAAGCCAAACTATATGTTATTTATTATTTTCTCTCTGTCATGCCCCTGAATCTCTCTTTATTTGCCTTTGCCCCCTCTCATCTCATCTCTCACCTCACCTGTCTGAATCTATACATCACCTTCTCCCCTTTCGCTCTCTCTCAATTTGTGGCGCTGTTGAACTCTATGGGTGGCCGTGCCGTATAATTTAAGCCACAGATTCCTCCTCGGACTCACCCACCGATGATCCTCGGTGCGTTCTTCTCCTCCCCCTAAGTGTTACAACTTCTGAAAATTCATCTCCTAGGTATTGTTTTTGTTTTGTTATGTTTATTGATCTGTGTTAATTTTTCGTTGTNTGTTGCATTTTGCTGGATCTCACATGTTTTGGTTGTTATTTTCTTTTTGATCAAATCATTGGTGTTTGGATGTGACAGGAAACTGAAATTGCATTTTTTTTTTAGGTTTTGCTATTATTTACTTTTCTTTCATTACCTTTTAATGGCCTATTTTTGGGTTTGAAATATTTGAGAATCTAAGTGTGAGTCTCTATTTTTCGTGGAAAATGGATTTATCATACTTGATATATCTGTTAAGTTTGTTGCATCATGCATGTAGCTTTTGTATGGAGAAACCTATTGATGGAATGCTGGGTCGATGGAGTTTTCTTATAAATGTCTCTAAGGAAGTGATTGGTGTGAGAAGGCGATAAAAATGTACTTATAGGTATTTATGTATACAGTTTCAATTTTTAATGGATTAGTGGCTGAGCTTGATAGCAATCCATTTCTTGAAAGTGTCTGAATATTAGAGCCAGTTACACAGTGGATACGAAATCATGATATTCTCTTTTAACATTCTTCAAGAGTGCGTCATGATCATTTCTAAGTTACATCACTACGGATTAAAGGGAAACAAGGGTATCAAAAAAGGCCCCGAAGGTTTGTTATAGATTTTTCCAGTTGATGTCAATGCTTCATGTGATTATTTTTTACTTGTCTTGAAAGGGCTTGACTTGCACCTTCTTCCCTTGAGGAAAAAGACCCCTACCGTGACAGTAGTGCCTATTCTTTATGGATGGGATCTTTGAAGAAGATTTTTGTTCAGTCAATTTGTTTGTTTTTTCTTTAGCACTTCAACTTTCTCTGTGGTGTAGTAAATGTGGAGGGGAAGAAGTAAGGTGGTATACGTTGAGATAAATTGCTTTACTTGTATAATAGGTCTTGGAACCTTAAATTGGCTACTATGGTAGTCAATCTCTTCATTTTGGCGACGACACCATTAGATAGCACACGACTTGTTTTCTTGTGCTTTTGTTGTTGAACGTGTCGGAGCGTTAAGTTTTTCTGTTGTAGTCAATCACTTCTTTTTGCAGAGCGTAATTGGATAACTGGATTGCTTCCCATTTTGTTGCAGAAGCTTGGAACATTAGGGCGTACTTGGAAACAAATATATCCGCTCAAAACGATTTTTTTTGTTAACTAAATTTAATTTTAAAGAAGGTGGTATTGTTAGTTGTTAGTTGAAATTTGAGTTTATATTAAAATAATATTTAAAATAAATAATTAATGTTGATTTGATATAAAAGTATGATGGAGATGATGTGAAGTGTTGGTTAGTTAAAATCAAGGTTGTTATAACCGGATCGGACCGGACGGTTCGACTAGTTGGACTGGGAACCGGCCAATATACCGGTCCGGTTTGAGGGACAAAATCAGCTTAAAACCGTTCAAACCGGCTAGCAACCGGTCAAACCGTTCACGGTTTCTGCAGACCAACGGTCCACTTGTTTCTTTGTGTAAGGATGGTTGTGGAATCATATAAAAAGCTGAATTTTTTTTTCTTACTGCTTCCGATGTGGGAGTTAATAACATGCCCAAATAATTGGGCCTTTATTAAAGCCCATGCAATGAACCATTGAACCGGTAGCTTCACCGGTTCGATGACCGGTTCAGTTTGACAACCTTGGTTAAAGTTATGTGAGTTATTCAAAGTCAATTATATCGAGCCTAGCCATTTTCGTAACACCTCAAGCCGTACTGACTATTTACTGATTTACAAACCTACCGTAGGCCCTATGGGTACGAAACTCATCTCAGGAAAAGTTGATGAATAGTGAATCAAAGTTGATGTGATGTGTAAGAATGATTGATTGATATTATTTAATTATATTGATAATATTGAGGATAGTGGGGTAAGGTTAAAGTTGAGATAGATTTTGATATAAATTGAGTTATTTATAAACAAACACACTCTTAAATTGGTTTTTTCGGTGGTCCATCTCTTCATTTTGGCTAACTGGGGATAACATCATTGGATGACAAATGACTTGAATGCTCGCGATTTTGTTGCAGCGTTTTCCCCTGGAATTTAGTTAGGCTATGTTTGATAAAACTAGCTGATAGTTGATAATCTAGCTTATAGCTTATCAGTAATTTTCGAACTTGTAGCTTATAGCTTATGACTTATTGATGAAAAACTAGCTTATATGATAAAAGTGTTTGGTAAAATTAGCTGAAATAAAAATTTCAACGAGGTTATTTGAAAAGCTACCTAAACAAGCTCATGAGCTAGCTTATTTAAATACAAAAAGCTTATGAGCGAACCAAATAAGCTATAAGCTAGCTCTTTTTTCTACCAAACATAGCCTTAATATAGCCTAATAGCCTAATATCTGGAGCAAGGATATTTGAGAACTAAGAACAGTGTTCTAAAAGTCAAATGTAGTGCTACTAATGACCGTACAAAGCTTAGAGCAATTATATGAGATGCATCATTCTTTTTCCAGTTCTTTCCTTTCTAATAGAAAGTATACAATACTACAGTTTTGGTTATTATTATGAATACATGGAGTTGACGTGTCAATTTAGTCGCATAGCATGGGATGGACAATTGGAAAAGAATAAATTCATTACCTTCTTAGAAACCCGATCATGTAATATTCTGTTACAGAAGCTATTACATTATTAGCAGTCACATAAGTGCATAAACGTGTCAATGAATCCTCCCACGAGATAACATCTTTTTAATGTTCCAAGTTCAATGTGGAAACAAATATTTTCAGAATCTTAGTTGTATAGATACATCTATTTTCAGACATTGGTATATTGTCATAGGTATTCACTTTTATGCCACCATTGTGCCACAAGGACTTCCAAAGAAAGAAATCAAATCTGATAGGTTGACGTGGAGGACGAGTGATGAGGCAGGAGCAAGAAGATCTTAATAATATAGTTGACTGAAATGTCTGTATTTCAAAATTGAGTGGGGAATGTGTAGTTTTCTAATTTGCCATGTTACGTCTCGTGCCACAAGTGGCTTAAGTTATGAACATTACTGACATCATTGTGTTGTGCTGGAGTGCAGTGTATTTATTTGAGACTCAGCGTGGAGTGCTATCCAATTGACATATGAGTTCTTGTACTGATGCATTGGGGACATGCTTTACTATGTTAGGTGTGCTTTGTGTTTTTAGTCGTTTAATTAGATGCTCTACTAGCTTGATCAAATTGTTTATCATTGGGAAGTCTATACTTGAGTTAGTGTTAAAGAACAAGTACGGGTGCACTCATATAACAACCTTTATCAAGGTTGTGACATCATTGATCATATTATTTCTTAAATATAATCACTTGAATGCTTACATTTTAATTCTATGTGCCTGGCATAGAACTTGCATTTCATGAAGTCAAGTCCCTCAGAATGATTTTTTATTTTGTGATTTTATTTGCTTGCAAAGAGATTAAAGCGTATAGCTGTGTTGTCCGTGGTGTGGGACAAAATTTAATTCAGACCTATTCTATAGTTTACCGCTGGAGCCTAACCTAGTCAGAAGAAACTTTTCGTGGAAAATCAAGTATCAATGTATTTGATAATGCTTTATGGATTATTCTCATTGCTTCTAGGTTTATAAAATGTAGTTCACCAGAATTTTATGATCAAGGCTATGTTTGGTAAGACTAGCTGATAAGCTAGCTTATAGCTTATATGTAATTTTTGAGCTTATAGCTTATAGCTTATGATTTATAGTTGAAAAGCTAGCTTACATGATAAAAGTTTTTGGTAAAATTAGCGCTAGCTAAAATAAAAAATTCAACTAGCTCTCGAGCTTTTTAAAAATGCTCGTCCTACCAAACAAGGCTTATTTGAATACTGGAAGCTTATAAGCTAACCAAATAAGCTATAAACTAGCTTATTTGGCTTACTAAACATAACCCAAGCCTCATGTTCGACTTCTGAAGTTCCTTAATTACGTTATGGTCCCATGGGCACCTGCTTGATAATTTTTGTTGTTCGACTCTGCCAAGTCTGCATCTGCATCTTGATCCTCAGTTTGTTAGCTTAATTAATTGTAAATTTGTAGGTGTGGTGATGACTTGCATTACTATGTACACTTATGTCAAGATTTTCACTTACTGAGAACAACCAGTTGGACTGCTGACAACATTCTATAAAGGGGATACTAACTACCAAATATGAGACCTTGATGAATTATTTCACTGTTTTATTGCTGGCAAAAGTCACGTTACTGCTTCTTTCTAAAAAAATCATTACAACCAACAAGGACACTTCTTTACTACTATTTTATTTCATTTATTATCCTTATTTTATTGATTAACAATGGTTTCTTTTTCGGTTGACTTCTTTTTAAAGTTGATTGAGATGAAAATCTTGTTGTGTTTATGCACATAATATTGTGTTATTTGTTCATTTCTCATTCAAATATATTGTTACAACTTACAATAGCAACCTTCTTATTTTATAGTGAATTGATTAAATTGAACCAGTGCTTCTGCTGATCCTAGTGATTTGATTTCTAGGATCCAGAGTAGATTGTAAATTGTGCTTTCTTTTCCGTTATATTACTGCAATAATTTCTATACATTATTTTCTAAATTTTTGGACTTTTAGGTATAGATTTTTGTGATGCCCGATGCGGGAAATGATCTTTTTGTCTTTAATGCTTAAAATAAATAAAATGCATGAACAGCCAGTACTTACGTTTTCAACCTGAAGAATGGCGTCAACTATAATTAAGTTTAAAGGATTAGTTAGCACCGGAGTAAGGATGTTGATTTATTCTCTTTTCCGTAAGATTTTGTCAATGTGATTGCACACATTATATTTTCAACCATAATTTAGTTTTTTATGAATTCGATCATGTGTATATTATTGTAATTTTTTGATGTTTTCCTTGTCTGCCGCCACCGAGATTTTAAACAATACACTTGCTTTATAAAAATGACCGATCTTTACATTTAACCTTACTGTAATTTATTAGATATTCTCATATTCAGTAATCATGTTTGATATTTTTATCATTATTTTTATTTGTGTAAGTTGTACTAGAAATTCGTGTTATACACACTATAGGATTTGACTGGTCCTTCTGCATTTGACTTCTGTCTTCATGTGTGAAATTTGAAATTTTAAACTTTTTCCATCATGATGTAATTGTGTTTTGCACTTTCTTTATATAAATGATTGGTCATCTTTCCAACGCTACTAGATATTGCGAATATAAATATAGATTTTTTTGTTGAGGAAACTATTTTTGTCTCTACAGGTGAATGAGTTTTGAGGGTTATAACATCAACTAGTGTGTTTATGGCTTCAGTGGGTATGGCACCTGCATCTGGCTTAAGGGAGTCAGGTACTCGTGCTGTGGGGGTTGATAGGTTGCCCGAGGAGATGAATGACATGAAAATCCGAGATGACAAAGTAGACTCTTGCTCCAGAAATATATATTCTATAGCTTTATTCCTTGCAAGTATTTTTATCTTGAGTGTGCCTAAGCCTAAAACATTGATGGA
>BKCP01006848.1:845-27990 GCA_008636005.1 Striga asiatica | reverse complement strand
ATGCTTAGTACCTTTACCATTTATTGAAGAAGAGGTTTTTTCTGGTTGTTTTTAGTCGTTTAGATTTTTATCTTGTTCTTTTCTCAAAATGAGATACTAAGAGTGTGTTTGTTTATAAAAAATAATTCAATTCATATTCAAAATAAATCGCAACTCTAATATAATTAAATAATAACAATCAATTATTCTTACACATACCATCAGTTGTAATTCAATATTCATCCACTCACATAATTTTAATTAATTATTGCTTCACATCATCTCTCCTACTTTTACATCAAATCAACTTTAATTACTTTATTTTAAATATTATTTTAATATAAACTCAAAATTCCACTAACAACTAACCATACCATCTTTTTCAAAATTAACTCTGGTTAGCCGAAAAACTCATTTTGAACGGATATATTTGTATACGCCCTAAGAAAAAATTGAAGAAATGTAGGGGAAGGTATTCAAAGTTTTCGTTGGGGCTGCCCCTACAGTTGTGTAAATTGATGTTTCAGGTTTTGGGTACTCCGACGAGGGAGGAAATCAAATGCATGAACCCCAATTATACTGAGTTCAAATTCCCACAAATTAAAGCCCATCCATGGCACAAGGTATTCGTTGATGAGTTTGTTTGCAGTCATTTCTGTTGGCCGTTTGCTTCCTTTTTCACCATGTTTTTATTTAATTGATTCCAGATATTCCATAAGCGCATGCCTCCAGAAGCTGTTGATCTTGTTTCGAGGCTGCTGCAATACTCTCCTAATCTTCGTTGCTCAGCTGTGAGTATCCTTGTTTTTCGTGAACTTCCTATTGAAAAGTGGCGAGGTCTTTTGTCATTTACAATATTTGATATAGCAATTTGTTTCTACATTAGGCTTATAGGACTAGTGTGGATTGATTGGTTCGTTTTCTTCTCTTAACATAGTTATGTATGTTGCTAATACCGATGATCTTTTGAACATATGGGAACAAGAATTTCATAATTATATGTTTTACAACGGAAGAATCTGTTTTAAAGTAAAATGTAACAATGCCATTCATAGTATTTTTTTGAACTTCTCCGTTTTAAAATGAGCGGGTAGTTATTAATGCAATCTTCCAAGAGTTCTACTTAAATGTGCTTGCTTGGATATAGATATATCGACTTTTGATTGAGATTTTTTTTTTGTTTTTTCCTTTTGTTTTTTTTTTTTTTTTTTTTTTTTTTATTTTTTTTTTTGTTAACCAGAGTTAAGTTTGAAAAAGTTGGTTGAGTTAGGTTTGAGTGAGATTTTGAGTTTGTCTTAAAATAATATTTATGATAAAATAATTAATGTTGTTTAATTAAAAGTATGAGAGAAGTGAGTGGAAGTGATGCGTAGTTAAAATTATGTGAGTAGATGAATAATGAATTAAATTTGATGTGATGTGTAAGGATGATTGATTAATATTATCTAAGGGAAATGCTCCCCTTCCCACAGTGGGCACAAATTAATTTACCCACCACTTATGTGGCATGTATGGGGCATGTACACATCACCAAGCATTATTTTTCTCCAACAAACTCATACATGCCACATAAGTGGTGGGCAAATTAATTTGTGCCCACTGTGGGTAGGGGAGCATTTCCCTATTATCTAATTATGTTATTATGTTAGTAATATCAAGGATAGTGTGAATGAATTAAAGTTGAGTTAGATTTGAGTTGAGACTGAAATTTTTGGATATATCTATATATCCAAACATCTGCCACCAAAGGTAGGTATAATTTGGTAGGTATATTGGTGGTCAGTTTTGCTATGGAGCCATCTACACTTATTCACCATTTGTGTATTGTCCTACGATAGATAAATACAGGTGTCATTACATTAAGTTGTGGATGACTCCATAAGAAAACTATCCGATGGCTCTATAAGAAAAACCATCTTATGGCTCCATAGAATGTTTGTATTGGTGGTTTTACCGGCATCAAACCTATTATATTGTTTTAATCAACAAATCTGGCGAAACTTGCTACAGTTGGATGCCCTTACCCACCCCTTCTTTGACGAGCTTCGTGACCCGAGCACTCATCTTCCCAATGGCCGTTTTCTTCCTCCATTATTTAACTTCAAGCCTCATGGTACAAATCTTCTACTTTTGACCCATTTTTAATTTATTTATTTTTTATTTATTTAATATTATATTGCATTTCTGTTTTCAGAGTTGAAGGGTGTTCCTGCGGAGACACTGGCAAAATTGATTCCCGAGCATGCAAGGAAGCAGTGCCCCTTTCTCGGCCCATGATTTCCCCTGAATACTGAATGGGTTATTTATGTTGTCTTGAGGATTCAATACCCTTTTCCAACTTTTCCTGTTTGTTGCCTTGTATTTGTATTCCCTTTTGTAAAACTAAAAGCCAGTCTCCAAACCTCAAACTGTGTTGTATTGTTGTTTGTACTTGTGTTGTCTCAATGGTCCACTGTTGTTAAACTCTTGCTCGGGTGACCCTAACTATTTATTTTTTTTGTCAAGATTTGCTTAACTGTCTTATGAGATGTATTTATGCTCCTCTTGAAGAACTCATGTTTTGCATTCCTCCGTCACTGGCTCTCATGTTATTCTCGTCGTATGTAATATTCAAATAATTTATTTAAGTAATGTTTCAACCTTTTCCATCTTTGAAGTTGGTAAAAAATATTAGGAGGGGCATGCTGAGACTTCTAGTGGCATTTGTTAATGGAAGAAAAAAAAACTGTTTTTGATTCGCTGCATAATTTTTTTTAACACTATTTTAACTTAAAAAATTTTATTCAAGTTTAATCTATACTTTTTTCGTCTAGTGGTGTTATGAGGCGGGGGGAAGTTTCATCGGTTTTCGTCCAGTGGTGTTAGAAGAATTCGGGTGGAATCAGTGTGGGGTTGAATTGGCTCTCTCGGTTATTGATGGATCGATTCGGGGACTGATTCGGGGTTATGTTTCTTCTACTGTATAGGCTTGATTACAGTTTCGGTAGCAGACTCGTCCTGAATTTGTCTTGTATCGATCGTTCACTACTGGTTCGGGCTAGCTCGTTCGTTGGGGAAGGGCTGTTACTTTTAATATTAGTATGTTTAGTTTATTGTGTTCATGTTTAGTGTTTTCTTGTTGTGTTGTCTATGTAATGTGTTTTTGGTTTGGGCAGTTGGCCCCTGTGATCCCGAGTGTCAAACTTATTACTCTGTTGGGATCCGACACTCGGGTATTACCCTGTTGGGTCTTTTAGTTGTTTTAGTTTTTCTTGTTTTTGGGTCGGTTTAGTTGCGAGTGTTTTTTATTCTAGCGTTGCTAGTCGGGATTCTAGGCGGACTTCGACCTGTCCTCCCACTTTCTCAGCTATTGGCTGTTGTGTATTCAGTCGTTGGCTGCTGTGTATTCGCACATTTGTGCATTTTGATTTATAATATTATCTGTCGTTTTGGAAAAAAAAAAAATCTATACTTTTTTAAACTCAACTTTAATTCATCTTAACTTTTATATTTTTTTATTAATATAACTGAATAATATTAATCAACCATTACATAAATAAAATTTGCTATTCATCAATTTACATATTTTAACTCCTTATCATTTAGAATATTCACATAAACTTTAATATTATAGTTTAAATAGAAATTTAAAATCACATTCAATCCATAAGAAAAAAAAATGTTATAATATAAGATGGTTAAGTGTTGATATGATTGTGTCATTTTAAATATAAATGATAATAATATAATTTTTTTAAAGAAAAATAAAATTTAAAACATACTTTTTCTATTACTTTTTAAATTTTATATATACATTTTTTAACAAGCACTAGTGTAATACACGAATACTGTACTATTACCTTATAAATTTAAGTATAATTGTTTAATAAGCACCCGTGTAATACACATGTATTGTACTAGTTAGTACAAATAACTGCTAATAAAATATATATAAGAAAATTTTCTAATAAAATAAATTGATTTGATAGATTTAATTAGTCATAAACTTTCATAATGTAACAATATTTAGGATTCAAAAATACTATAAACATTATTATATTTATTGAATTATTAGCTCCAAAAAACAAAAATTCAATATTGACCCAAAATACTTTGATGGGGAAATTATTACTAAAACTATCTAAATCTAATTGTGCTATTATAGATATAGATTAGTAAAATTATCTAAAATGAATTGGGGTATTATATAGATATAGATGTTGATACTCGGAAAATAAATCCAAACCCAAACTTTGGATAATATAAAATTGACTNATATCAAATCATGTGCAATATGAAGATTGACATATTTATAGCAATATGGATGAATATATTTCTTAGTCAAACTCTTATCACTCTAAAAACTTCAACTACTATATTTTCCAATATTATCCAAACTATATCACTCAAATCATTTAGATTGCTTGAATTATTAACAGCCATTAGCAACGGATCTATAGAAAGGATAAATCAAATTTGCATGCAATCCACGTGTAATCAGAGCATATATTTTATAGCAGGTTACTGTATAGTAGTTATCGAGCAAATTATAATCTATATCTATACTTATATTAAAGGGAGTCCTATTTATCAAATTTAGTAGCTAAAAAAAATCAATGGCATTTATTGTCATTACTATTTTCGTATTATACAGTTTTATTTAATATTTGTTTTTCTGTTACGATTTTTAAGAACAGATATGGTCAAATTCTCTCATCATTAATTATTTCTCATTAATTAAAATTTATTTATTTATTATTTTCTTAGCAAAAACGGATTAACATTAATTGATTTCCTTAAAATGTGGAAGTTGTTGCTTTATTTTTGTACTGAAAATCGGGCTTCATTATAGAAATTTGTTCAATTACACAATGAATTTGCTATGATATAATTATTTTTTATGAGAACTTTTTTTTCTAACAGAAATATATGGCATTTCAATAAGATTTTCGATTTTTTAAGACTGATTGTTATCAAGCTATGAAATTGAACATTCAAATATACCTTAACAAAATATACACGTGGTGTATACATCAGTTAATAGAAATATAGAATCCTCATATTTTTATATATACGTATGTAATTTTTCTATTACCAAATTTAATTGATAGTTTTTGTGTTATTGGTTTTTTCATAATTATTAGTTGGTTGTTGTGATATTTAGTTTGGTTGGTGTCGCAAAAATTCTAATCTATATATATAATAAGAATAATCATTACAATGCAAATTAGAAAAATATTGATATTAGAAGAGATTGAGTTCATGGCTTTTCTTAAATCAAAGTTGTTTAATTAGTATACAAAATTAAATTCTAAAAAATATATGTGTATATTTTGTACATTATTTATACACTATTTAATTTTAAATTTATTTGCATATTTTAAATTGATTACTTATATAAATAATACCAATGTGCATTAAATATATTTCATTACATAAAATAAAAAGAACAAGAAGACGTGCAACTTGTATAATTTTATAAATAATAATGACATTATATGACAACAGAGTTTAATAATTAACTATTATATAGTGAACAAGAATAAGTAAAATTGTTATTTTCTCTTATATCAAAGAATCAATATATATAATAAAATTAAATTTATGTTAGTATAATGTGTTAGTGAGATAAAATATATATTAATTATTTTACAAGTTAGCCCTAATATGTTCACGTTTAATGTTCTGACTAATTAAACAACACTGATTAAAAGATGTAAAAAAATAGATTACAACCCTATTTTTTAGACTTAACGGTGATTAAAAGAGGTGGAAAATAGATGATAACTCTTTCAGACTTAAACGAGTCTTAACGGTGATTAAAATAGGTGGAAAATGGATAATAACCCTTTTCAGACTTAAACGAATAGAGCCTGTGAAAATAATTCATTTAATATCTCTCTCCCGTGCATCGCACGGGGTACGTACTAGTTATCTTGTATACACAACTTGTATACATATTTTTATTCCAAATTTGGCTACCACATTATCAAATCATGAACCAGTATTTGATTTCTTATTTACAAAATTCTCAATGCAACATACACATATATATAATAATATAAACTCAAGTGGCCCATGTTTTTATTCAACAAATTAATAAATCTTCTTCATTAAGCTTTATTTGATTTTTTCTAAAGATTCAGTTATATATCATCATGGCAAAACCCAACGTTCTCAGGCTGCTTCTTGTGTGCTCTCTTCTTTGACAGTAGTAAGATTATTATATACAAGATTGACTGACCCATTGAAAACGAAATATATTTACTTTTATTTATAATGTAGGAAGATTGGTGCATAGCACAAACAATAGCCGATCACAAACAAATGCAAGACTTTATAAATTATGCATGCGGGAAAATAGCTGTACGGAAATCGAAGAAGGCGGGTTGTGTTTTCATGTCTTGTCAAATGATGCAAATTATTAGAGCATGCTAAAAATTTTCGTATATTTGTTTGATAGTATGTGATGTGTTTGGTACAATCAATGAATTGACAATAATAACTGATAAGGACAACTTGTTGGATTTACAAATTAGGCTGCCTTTGTTATATTTTGAAACAAAAGAGAAAATGAAGGGAAACTTCCTCTTGTTTAATCAATGGAAAATTACTACTACACAATAACGCTATGCTTGTTAAGTTAGGAAATATATGCATAAAACTATTTTAGGAAATAGGCATAAAAGCTCTATTTCAAAAATGACAAATAAAGTATTTCAAAAAATAACAACATGTTATAAAACTAGAGAGAAAGAGAGAGAATAGAGAAAATGTATTCTCTTAGGTGTGTTTTTCATTATAACTGAAGCTCCTATTTATAGGAAACTCCTGATGGCACAATTTGTAATAATACAAATACATCGAGGGCAAAATAGTCATTCACATACATTATTTTATTATTTCATAACACTCCCCCTTGAATGACTATTTTCTAAACATATTTTAACTGATTTGAACAAAGCCCAATCTGCACATCTTCAAGTGTATCTTGTGGCCATCAGGTACCGTTGCTTCAGCACGTCAGGAAAACCCGGTAGGACAAAACCTGATCATCTTGAAATCATAACATTGTTTCTTCAGGAAAACCCAGTGGGACAAAACCTGAGCATTGTGGAAGCACAACATAGCTCCCCCTCAAATAGATCATCTTTAGTGGAATATCCATGTGCTGCCTCGTTAAAACCTTGTCAAGAAAACCCAGTGGGAAAAAACTTGATCGAAGGAAAAAGAGTACAGCTACTCCAGTATCTCTTATCATCGTGAAGAATCATATCATTTATCCAGTAGTCCTCATCATGAATATGCCTCGTTAAAACCTTATTAGAAAAAACCCAGTGGGACAAAATCCTAATGAAGGAAAAAGAGTACACTATTCATGTGAATACGCCATCCTTGTTGCCTCATTAAAAACCTTGCTAGGAAAACCCAATGGGACAAAACCTCAGCCAAGGGAAAAAGAGTACAACGCGTATTTCATATATTCACCATAATAATCTTTCCATAATTTGCATGAGTATCATGTAAATTCGTTCAGATTTTCAGATACTGATGGTATTCATGACAATATGTCATATCATGCTTTGTGCAACGTTTATTCTTAAACTCATTCTCATCATCAATTGATTGCAATGGTGTTACTGCCAATAGTTCCCAATATTCACATTTCAGCTGATTTCATTCTCGTCAATATCATTTATATAGCGCTATTCATTTGTTTGTGTCGACACTTATTCATTTCCATTATTCCCCGTAGTATATTGAGATATCTCATTATCAATTGATTTCAACAATAGTAAATATACCCTCTTTCATCACTTATTCGGGGAATTTCAATTTGCACAATACCAATGCTTCTAGCGTATTATTCCACTATCATATCATTTCATATAATTCATCATCATCAGTATCATATAGTTTATGATTTGCACACTTTCATTGTGATGCATATATCATTTCCAAATTTCAATCATTGATTCTCTCCCTCATCTTAACAGATTCCTGATCTGTATTTTTAGTATTGAATTTCTTGAGGGGAGTTCATATAGTCTCTATTTTGTTCTTGATTTCAACATATATTTGGAGGACTTTGAACTCATATCATTTGTAGTGTGCACATTTTTCTTTCAAGAGTTCATCATATCAGGTGAGTATATTACTAGCTTCATCACTTTCATATGACACTTATTTTCATTCTTTCATAATCATCTTGTGTCATCCTTAGATCAAATCTCGTAAATTCAGGTTACATGTCATATACACATTCTTTGATCAAATCATCTCGTAACTTCAGGTTACGAATCACACACATGTGGCTATCTAGTGGATCCATAATATCTAGTAGCACACATGGAGGGGTAGTGGACCCATATATATCGTACCCTTTCATACTCAGATTGATCATATATCGATTCACAAATATTTAGCTAGTAATATTTTTCACCAATCGGGAACAAGCATCTCATATCACAAAGAATAAGTTCATCATGCAAACCATCATCAATAATATCGATAAACATTTTTAAAATGATCACAATAATTCGTTGTGACATGTTTATCACAAACATTTCACATCATCTTTCGGCGGCAATAAATGCACTTTAAGTGTAGGCTCTGGTATAATATCTTTTAACCACTGTTTAAATCCAGAATCGTATCATGCTGTCTGACACGCATACTTTTGAACACTGTTTAAGTCCAGAGTCGTATCCCATACGCATCATATTTTTCTATAAATTATCAGGTAATTCATTCAATTTTCTTTAACAAAGGTCCAAATTTACAAATGGATTTAGCACTCTCAAATATCCGTAAATATTATTCTTTTCTTCCGAAAAATATCATAAAAAGGATTTATCGATCTCGATTAGAAAGATTGAGGATGCTAATGAATAATGGTATTCCAAATGATGTTAGATGGTTGATCGAAGCACAAGTTCGATTGTCTGGAGAGTTTCCAAATTCATATAAATATATGCCAGGTATGGGTAAAAGTACTTATGCAAATAAACGAAGAGCAAAAAGGTTAGGTGGATGCTTCAAATGCGCTCGATGGACTTGTGACACACGATGTATATCTGTGGGGTACGTGTCCAAAAATCGAGAAGATAAAATAACGTTTATAAAGGATGGATTGAGTAAGGAGTCTTTGGATCAAACGATTCAACAGATTCTTGAGACACATCCTAGTGGATACGTGCATCGTGAGCTTATGTCTTTATGGATTCAGTTCAAAAATGAAGAAGAACGTTATAGTCTCGAAAATATTATTTCAAAAGATCAAGTTTGTAAAACTGGTCTTGTTAGTACGAAAAATCATACTAATACAGTTTAGTATGTTGTACTGTAATTTTCTAGAAAAACTTATAGTTGCCGACAGATAAGATTTATTTAAAACCCAACACCTTATCTGTCAGTTGCAATTGTCAGAAGAAAACAGTAAAATTATTTATTGCTTTGTAAAACTTTCTATTTAAATAGCGAGTCGTTCATCATAATCATATGCCTCACAAAGTTTTGAAAAATTCAGTTTATCAATAAATAGATGGATGTTTCAGAGTCTTCGCAAGGTAATAATTTTCTTCAACCGATCAAAACCATATGTGTTCTTGGTGGTTCTAAACTGGTAAGTTTTTCTCAAACTATTGATATTGTAAGTCAGTTAGTCAAAGAGATGGGGAATCAAAAAATCAATTTGCTGTATGGAGGGACTAGCAATACTTTCTATGATAGTCTCTTAATGGCTGGACAATGTTTTGAGATAGAAGTGAAAAGTATCATACCTTTTCGTAGAGCTTCAACAAAGGTCGTCAAGGATTCCACAAGCATGATGTTAACTCATTCCATTCATGATTGTATGATGGATATGGTGAACAATAGCGATGCTTTTATCATTCTTCCAGGCGGGTATGGAACGCTAATGACAATGTTCACCATTGCTTTATGGGCAGAATTAAAACTTCATAACAAGCCCATAGGTCTATTGAACTTTAATATCTTCTTTCATGGTTTGCTTGGATTTTTAGACATAGGAGTATATCAAACATTTATATCTCCTTCAATGAGAGAAGTATTCAAATCTGCTGACACGTCTGCTAAACTTATCAAAAAGCTTCAAGAATGCATCACATTTCAAGATTCTGTGGAAACACAAGGGGTCAAGCGAAAAAGAGCTTTTGATCCTTTAGATCTCTCATTATGAACCCAGATATCATTCATGGGTGGCAGAGTTACGGAGTTTTACACTCTCGAGACACACCCTTCTTTAATGGGTTCTATTATGTAATCTTTGTGTATTTTGTATTCATCGAGTATTTACTGCCTCTTTTCCATATTTCCACCATCTGAACATTTTGTACTTGTTTCTCAGTAATAATAATATCAATTTCGATTTTTCTCAGTGTATAGTAGTTCATGACTACAATCACTATCATTTGTGCTTCTTCCGGAGCACTTTATTGTAATCTCTGTATGATCTCGTATCCCAATGTGATCTCGTCATCTGATATAGCCCCTTAGACTTATATAATATATTGAGAAATCATTTTTGTGTGATCACCCATAGCTGGTAGCTTTTGATACCACTTTCTCATTTTGTTCAATCATCCAATGGTAGCTTCTAGTACCATTTCATCATTTTGTTTAATCGTTATATGGTATTTTTGAGTACCATTTATACAAGGATATCATTTAATCATTATATCATAACTTTCGACATCACATTAATCACGTGGTAACTACTGGTACCATCTCGTCAATATTCGTTTTTCCATAAATTTGGAGAATTTATCAATTATTTCTCCAGGATCATATTATTCCATATAATGTCCTTTCATGATCAGGACTTTAATCAGCTTTTCACATGGCCGGATACACAGTATCATTAATTTCATTCATCGGCTATCACTTAATTTGTACTGCCCGTCGCCGGCGGCAGAGCCGCACTGGTCGGCCCATGTATATATATAGCCATTCATATCCTTTTATATGTATATTTGTTTGCACATGGCCATATCATATGGTCATTCCATATCACCGGTTATCATTAATATGTTTTTCATTTTGGCCATCACCGGTCATCATTATTCAATACACTTATCATCTGGCCATCGCCGGTCATCATTATTCAATACATTGACCGGTTCACTTAGTTGATCAAATCTTCTTTTGTATTGTCTATTTCAGTGGATACACTGCTCGACCATTTCACATGATTTTTCATATTTCAACAGTTGGCCCGTTGGCTAAATATCACTTGCCGGCGGCAGAGCCGCACTGGCCGGTCTATGTAGCCACACATATTTATTTTTCATATCACACGGGTCAATCTATAAATATTTGCATATTCACATACCAAATAATTTTCACAATAATAAAATTCAAACATTACATAACCATAATATATTTGATGTGTGATAATAAACCATATCAATATTACTCAAAATGAAGCTCTTATTTAACTTGTTAACATGGAACTACAAATAATGAATTTTTAACCATGTACCAAATAATTTTCACAATATAATGAGATTTTTCTTTCAATTTTGTGGTGGCCATTAATTTATACAAATATCTAGTATTAAAAGTGGGTACACGTCACATTTATTGGCAATAATTCCTATGGGGTACACAATGTTGGCAATTGATTGCTGCTACAATTCAAGGATATGCATAAAGTCAAATTATTCCAAGTGGGATCACACAAGTGGAATATTAAACATTATTAATAATGGAGTGATGAGAATATATGCCGACTTTATCATCGCAGTATGTTGCTGAGATAGACTTTCTTCTATCATTTATTATTATTATTATTTTTTTTCAGCTCAACTCACTTTGTTGGAAAAAATTTAGTTGAGAAATCTCTATCCCCTAGATTTTCCATACACACATGAATTCAAAAAAGGTAAAACTTACAGGGAATAAACCAGCCTGAGTCCCACGGCAGAGCAGCATCACCGCCGGGTCCAAGGATTCCAAGGTGGAAGAGGAGGTGGAGTCACCGCCTTTGACAATGGTTCGGTCGACCACCCCTTCCTTACCGTCATAGTCTTCGAATATGAAGTCAAGGAGGTCGTCTTCTACAGCGAAGCACACATGCGTTGTGCCCAAAATCTATTTTCTATGGTTTTAGATTTTGAGAAGAGTGGTAGTATTTATTTATTTTTATTTTATTTTTAATTTAATGGGCGAGAGTTTTTGATAAGGATCACAAGAAAAATATCGACTTGTAATAATTTGATTTTTGATACAGAAGATCGTCTATAAGACGCAACTGTAGAACATACTCTCGTCATATTACAAATCGAGCTCTAGAGGGTAGAGACTCGTGCTGATAACGTGTTATAAAACTAGAGAGAAAGAGAGAGAATAGAGAAAATGTATTCTCTTAGGTGTGTTTTTCATTATAACTGAAGCTCCTATTTATAGGAAACTCCTGATGGCACAATTTGTAATAATACAAATAGATCGAGGGCAAAATAGTCATTCACATACATTATTTTATTATTTCATAACACAACAAAGTATATTCGAATAGTATAAATTTTGTTGGAATAAATCCTATGGAAATATTCCATTGCAATGAATATGGTCAATGACAGAGCTAAATGAGGGCAGGGGGGCCCGTGGCACACCTCATTTTTTTTAAAAAAAAAATACTATAAAATATGTATAAAAATATAAAAAAATATTTACAATATATTAATAATTAAAATATTTTTTTTGTTTTATTTTAATTTAAATTAATAGTATTATTTATTTATTTAAAATGTACAAACAATACTTATATTTTGTATTTCATCATTGTCAACAACTCACAAATTATTTGCCATAAAAAAAAACAATCACCAAATAGATTATTCCCACACATAAGCATGTTTGGATATAAAAATTTTATTGATGGATTTTTTGGTTAATTTCGAAAAAGATGGTATAGTTAATTGTTAATAAGTATATTAAATTAGTAATTAAAATAAAATAATTAAAATTAATTTAATGTAAAAGTAGGAGAGAGATGATTTGAATGGTTAGTTAAAATAATGTGAGTAAATGAATAGTGAATTAATGTTAATGTGGTGTGTATGAATGATTGATATTATTTAACTATATTGATAATATTGATGATAGTGGGGTTGAGTAAAATTGAGTTAAAAAAAATAGTTGGGTTAAAATGTTGGAATTTGTGTATGCAAATTAAGTAGTTTTTTTTATAAAATACAAAAACAATTCACCGTATTTGTCCCAACTAGCACGTAATCTGTGCGATGCATGGTCTATATTTCTTTTTAGGGTATATTATAAATTGAAGTGTATTAATAAATAAAAGAGTGAAATATTATAAATTGAAGTGTATAAATTAATAAAAAAAGTAATAATACGTAAGAAAATTGTCAAATATACCCTAGAATACAAAAGGGGATCATGTTCTATTTCAGATTTAACGCATATTTACGTGTATAAGCTTATAGTTTACATATTTTCTCACAGGGAAATATCGACTTGAACGTCGGAGGTTTTTCTGCCGAGACTCCTCTCCAGCATAAGAGCTCGAGACAAGATATCATTCATGGCGGTGGCAATTTAACCCGACCCAAGGACAATTTGCGTATCAGGTGTGATGTTGGATGATGCCCAATATTGAAAATTGAAAAGGAAGTATTTTAAAGATGCTCTAAGTAACTTGACCTTACATAACAGTGGCCTTACACATGAACATCTCTTGACCACTAAGCAAATGCCTAAATGAGTTAACGAGCAGATGCCTGAATGAGTTCATGTAACTTGACGACTAGTCATTGTGGAAATATAGTTTGTCCAAATTAAAAGGCGAAATCCAACAAGCGTTAGTTGAGATAACATTAACAAGAACAAAAATTTCAATCATATGGCAAACCTAAGCAGCTTTGTGAAAATAGCAAAGAAAATGTTGTAAGGGGAAAAGATGGACATAAGCATGAGATCAAATGTAATTGTAACCTGCGATGATCTTTTAGCTATCTCGGGGGTCTGCGAAGCCTTTTTCAAAAGAACTGATCAAGGTCGAAACTTTGAAATTGAAAACTTCACTATAGCGACAACAAATTAGCTTCGAGGAAATCGAGGAAAAAAGGAAACGCATAACGTAGAAAGTAAAAGAACCACACTTGTATCATTCCTTACAATTAATGGTTAGTAAAGTTCTATGACTCCATTAGGTGACAGTTATGTAATTAGGCCAAAATGGAAATGACCATGAGAACATTCTTTTTTAGTAATTAGGCCAAACAGAACTTGAGGGCAGTTTATAACACAAGGTAGTTCTATTTCTCTGCATCCGTAGACATGAAACATAACATCAGCTTGCATCTGCCAGCGTTACGCAACATCGTCAACTAAATATTATTGCCAAATAGGTAGCATTTCACAATCATACTATTATGCTTTCTCCAGGCAAGAAACTTGTTCATAAGATTCAGGTGTAGGGATAATCACAAACTGCTCTAGGTTCCGAGTAATGTACAATTACTAAGAAATCCCAAATAAGTTTCCAAAGAAACCTTGGCTTTAATCGGTCTCTAAACAATGGCTAAATAGACTAAATGTTACATTTTTCAGAAGGGAATTTAAAATGTGAGAAAGTACAAGATGAGTATGATAAAAATAAGGCATCAAACATTAAGGATCTTATATTGTAACTTTGAACCTGTTGAAGCTCCATACAGAAGGATAGCCACATTCACACTGTAGCTATCGATTTTTCCAATCTGCTAAGAACTCATATCAAATTCTGTAAAAGAGAGAAGACAATGGCGAACAAACCACACAAGTCACAGATTTCAGATTTGAGAAAAAATGTCATGATAACAAATAGTAATATCCTCCATGAAGCTGACAACCTAAACTACTAGAGCAAGCAAATCACACCGCACAAAGCTGTAACAGGAACATAAACAAACATTACCCAAAAAAAAAAAAAGTGAGAAAGAAAGTTGAAAATACCAAAACTGCATGCCACCAAATTTCAACCCCACTTGATGATTGTTCAAATTTGTCACAGCACTTGAATTTTCTCCACCAAATTCAGAGTTTACTGCGAAACAAATCTTCTCTCATAAACAGGCAATGCCAGAGAATCCGAAAACTTCAAGTGAAAGCACGTAATCCCACTCCATTTTCTGGGCACAACCTGAAGAACACCATCAACAGCTTCAAACACATTCTCCACAATCTCATCACCTTCATTAACACCCCATTTCCCCACTCTCACCGCACTACAAGTCCCGCTGCTCAAACACAGCAAGCTCGAATTACACGCCTTTTCCATCTCCTCCTTCCAATTGCTGCCATCAGCGTTCAAGTCAAGCGGCAGAGGGATTTTCCTCTTCTTCTTGTAGAAAACCTTGCCCATCACCTTAGGAAGCAAGGAGACGATGCGTTTGTCCGCCAGAAACACATCGAACGAGTTGTACAGCTTCTGCTTCGAATCGAAGGACTTGTAGTCGGATTTGAGGTTCGAGAGCTTGAAAACACGCCTGATGAATGAAATGCCTCGAGCGGCGAGAATCTTCTGCGCCGATTCGGATGTGATTGTTTTGCCGTCAACGATGAGGCAGAGGTTCAAGGCGGAGTAATCTACGGGGAGAAGGGAGTGGCGGAGGGGGATACGATGGGGCGCGAGTGTATAGGTTTTCGGTGGGGCTTTTTTTAGGGTTACTGAGAGGTATACGAAATCGTCGCCTTCGTCTTCATGATCTTCTTCTTCTTCCTCTTCGTGGTGGAGCTTCTCAAGGTCGGATTTTGAGTTTAATTTCTTCTTCTTCTTCCATTTGAGGAGGGCAGTCACTGCTTTGCGAACTGTATCTTCGTCGATTCGGTCTCTACCGGAAGCTGCCATGGCGGCGACTGGACAATCTATAGGGTATCGTAGGAGGTGAAGGAGTGTAGAAAGGGAGAAGATTTTGCAGACAAGGACGGCGATATGTTCAATTAATTGCAAATTGGTCCTCTAGCTTCAGAAAAAGGTAAAACTGTGCAATATCGTGTATTACTAATGTGCTTGTTAAAAAATATATTTATGTTTGTACACATGTCATTCATCCAGTAGAATAAATTATAGAATTAAAAATGAAAAATAGAACATGCATGCCACGGCTGGATAATGTCATTGTGATTCAATTTGAAACAAATGTACAATTTCTGCCTTCTAGGCTATTTAACTATCAATTCATTAACAAAATTGACTTATCCAAAATAATCATGCAAACTAATAAAAAATGAATGTCAGTCAAATTATGAATCCAATAAAACAGAACACATTTNGAAGAAAAAGCCCGTATTCCAAACTATTTATCTACTGTACTCTTCTTCCTCTACCTATACCTCAATGAGCAAATGATATTGCCTTTCCATAATGCAAATTTATCGTCAGTTTCTGATCAAGAATTTCTCTTACTCTCTGGCCTTAAATCCTGACCTTCGCTTTTATCGGTATCATAGTTTTCACGATGGATATCAATCTCGATGCTGCTTGCTCGAGTTTTTCTGTGCCTCCGGTCCTAGTTATTTAAAGCAATTCAATATTACGAACAAACTTTTTCGTGCATTGCTTTAGAACAAGTACAGTTCAAATTCTATTAATGAAATTTCAACCTGACAATATTAATAAGCCCAAAAAAAAATAATAATAATAATAATATAAAACATAATTCCAGGTGGTCAACTGACCTCTCTAGGTATGGGATATTCTTCAGACTCGAGCATTCTGACAACCTGGCTCATTCTTGGACGCTTGTCCGAATCTGGGTCAACGCATCTCAAAGCAGTCAACAGACCTCTTTTGAGGGCCCTGATTGACGGCTTAGTGTCGATGTTTGGGTCAACGACCTCCTCTGACCGCCTGTTCCCGACCATCATTTTCAGCCAGTCGACCAAATTAACCTGTCAACGAAAGACCAAATGTTTAAGGGGGCATTTTGTAATTATGGAAGACAATTGGACTTTCCACAATAAACTTGAACCTTACGAGCATTGTTTAGTAATTCATTATGGTATCTCTTAGAAGAGGTCAAAGAAAAATTTAACCATGTGCACAGATGATTGTAAAATAAGCAATCGTTCTCGGTTTAATAGAAATACATAGGATTTTTTTTTGCTGCAATTTTCATATAACAAAAATAGGATAAATTTAATGAAGATAGAGATAATGAACAAAATAATTCACCTCTGGAGTAGGACGGCCGTAATCTACAGGATCCCTACCCGTAATTGCTTCCAACAAAAGAACCCCAAAGCTATACACATCACTCTTTTCATTTAAAAGCCCGGTATTAGCATATTCAGGAGCCACATATCTGAATATTTCAAAATTAAAGTGCAATATATATTAATTCACAGGTCAAATCAAAACGAAGAGCTCTATGATTGATTATCCAGCATTTCAATATGTGCAGAGCTGTAAGAAGCCGAATAACTATCAGAATGAAATACTACATAATAAAGAAAGCAAAAAGGAATAGGGAAGATGAAAAATAGTAGGAAAAAAAAAAGGAGGAACCGACCCAAAAGTACCCATGACTCGAGTGGTGATATGAGTTTTTCCAGCACCAAGCAGCTTAGCCAAGCCAAAATCAGAGACCTTAGCATTAAACTCCTCATCAATTAATATGTTGCTAGATTTTATGTCCCTATGAACCACTTTTGGCTCAATCGCCTCGTGTAAGTAGGCAAGCCTACAAGAACCAATGTCAAGTGTCGAGTATTCACAATAACTGCCAAGTATTATTTTTTATTAAAAGAAAATGGCTTACGCCTTAGCTGTGCCAAGTAGAACTTTCATCCTAGCTTCCCAAGTGAGAAAGCCATGGTGACGCATCCCACCATGAAGCCACTGTTCTAAATTGCCGTTATTGACATACTCGTAAACTAGCATCCTGAAATAATATCATTTTTCAGTCTGTTTTTAAATATGAAAATAAACTTGACTCTATTTCACTTGACTCGACGTTACATATAACAAAATAGGAGTTTTCATAAAAAGCCATACCTATGAGTTCCTTCAATGCAGTAGCCGAGAAGCCGAACCAAATTTTTGTGGCGCACGTGGCCAATAGCCTCCACCTCCACTCTGAATTCCTTTTCTGCTTGACCTCTGTTCATCAGCACGTCAAAAACATAAACACACAAGAACACCATTAAAAGGAAAAAACTAAAAGAATGTTTTGTAAGCTGTTAATATATATACACAACACACACATTTATATATATATGCATGTGTGTGCGCACACGTGTGTTCTTTGAACCAAATGAATAAATTCCCAACATTTTAAAAATGTGCAGAACTTCTGTATACGGTCTCATTTTCACACACACACACACACGCTACAAACATTACAAGCTGAAAAAAGGAAGTAAATCAAGCAGTAAAATAATAATTTTCAAAGAATGAAGGGCATGATACACACACACATTACAAGTTAGTTAGATAAGCCAAAAAGTTAAGAAAAAGAAAAAGAAAATAGGCCCAGAAGAAACATGGTTCCAAGCATTAACAACCTAACATTATGACATTCAGGTGTTTTTGGTCTGAGCAATAAAAGTAAAGATCATGTTATCCTTAAAAACATTAACTTCTCAAGAGATACGACATCTGAAAGACATAGTGACATGGATTAAATCATGCTGCAAAAAAAAGAAAATCCGATATTTTGAAGGAACAAACCTCTAGTAGAAGGGACAGCAAAAAACAATTACAGTTTACAAGTTGCACCTAATATTAGTATATCTACCAAGAAAAAAAAAAGACTCACAAATTGTTGAGCAGTTTCTTAACAGCCACATGAGTCCCATTAATCAGCTTCCCTCTGTAAACAACCCCATAGCCCCCTTCCCCAATAACATGCTCCTTCGAAAACCTATCCGTAGCCAATTCAAGATCCCTCAAAGTAAACCAATGACCCCAACCCAAGTGAGAAAACTCAGGCAGCCCACTCAAAGGCGAGGGAGCCGTAATAGGGTGCGAACACGAAGCCTTGTTAAACGTGCCAGAACTCCCCTCTTCCGAACCAAAACAATCTCTATCCACGTTGTGAAAAGAGCCCGAACGACTACTATTGTTTTTATTGCCGTTTTTACCCTTTGGCATTCCAAGGTGAACCAAAACCTTGTCTGAATCTTTATCACTCAACTTGTCGTGGATCGTTAAAAGAATGCCTTCGCCAGGGGTGAATTCGTCAGCCGACACTTGTTCGACTCGAACCTCTTTGATTTCTTTCGAGACTGTCGGTATTTGGCTGAGGGGGAGCTTTTCTTGAGCTTGAGCTCCCCTTAATTTTTTTCTTGAAATTAAATAGAATATTAGGAGAAAGAGGACGAGCACGATTAGTAAGCCGACTATTATGCCGATGACTTCCCAGACCTTGAGGCTGAGTAGGCCGGCTTTCCTCGAGAGATCGGAGTTGAGATCAGAAGCCATAAATTTAGAATTTTTTTTTTTAAATGATATTTACCTGAGACAATGTAGAAATTCAGATATTAGGAATAACGGTGAACAAAAAGCATGATTTATTGATCTGCTAAAAATGGATAATCCAGGTTTTCTGGCAAGAAACTTGATATTTTCATTCGGGGTGTACAAAATAAGTAGCAAATTAGTTAGAAACTGTGTTAAAGGAATGTAACTGCCAATATAAATCCAAAAAAAGCAAAACAATGCACGATTTTACCAGACAAAAGGACAATAGTTTAAAATCAACACGGGGTTTCAGGTTCTTACCTTCCTCAGAACAACACAGCACAATAAACACTCTCAAATGCCAGATCTTGAAAAACTCTTCCCGATTTTACATCCTTAAAAACTTAAAACACGAGCCCCTTAACAACAGATCTCTGTCCGAAAAAGATAAAACCTTAAGAGAGCAGCATCCGAAAATCCCACATTTCAAGAACCCCTCAAAAAGGTCAAACCTTTACTCAAAGGCACTTCTAATATTGCAAATCTGAAAGTCCCCGTTTACCAGTAATACAACACCACATTACGAAAAGCAAAGTTTTTACAAAATTCCAGAAGACGACAGCAAAAAGGCTGTATTTGCAGAGGCAGTACAGGTACATAGGATGCTAAAAACGGCGATTCGATAATAAATTAATGCGCAAGCGAAAAAAAATGGATAGATAATTGTTGCTTGTGGTGGGTTTCAGGTAAGGAATATGAATGAGTATGAGAAAGAATATAGTATATTATATGTATATATAAAAAATTAAAATTATGTGGTAGAGAGAGAGGCAGAGTGAAGTTATCAGAGTTAGGTGATGAGAAAATGGCTTAATAACAATTTTGGCACAACAGTAAAAGGTAAGCTTGGTGGAGATGGAAGCTACTCAGCTATCTTATTTTAATTCATTCACAATATTCATTCCTTTCAACCTTGTGAAGATGACCTTTTAACAGTTCATGAAACTGTAGGCATTTACTATAGTCAAAATTGAGAAATCAAGAAAAAAGAAGTAACGGGAAAGTGTTTTTTAAATCAATAAGATTTGGTAGCCGCATTTGTGTTCACGCACGAACAGAGTTTGCTGACTCGGTTTTCCTGAACTTCACTATTATTGTTTGGAGGTTCACTGTTAAAAGAAGCATATTTTTTCTGGTTTTGGTTCTTTTTTCTTGCTAATAAAAAAAATATTTTGTTTTATAAACATAATTAGCACATGGTGGAGCTATTAAAGTTGGAGCACCTTTTTAGCCGAGGGCTAATGTTATATGCAGTTTCATTAATTAACTAGTACAGAGTCTGTGCGGGGTGCACAATTTTAAGGCTCCAGACCTATAATTATATACATGAATAAAGAAAAATGTACGGAATATATATATAGTACGTGACCCGCGAGATATATTTATTTGGAGAATATTATATTATAAGATGCAATATTCAATAAAAGTTTATAATACGCAAGAAATTAAACGATGTTCAATAAAAATTTTATAATATTCAAGTGGAGTCTTAAAGTCTCTTGTACATTAAGACTACTGACAAAATAATATTTTAATCAATGAGTTAGCCAAATTGTCAATGTGATTTGACAAGTACAACAAATCGATATATAGCTGACTTGTTTTTTTCATTGTAGTTTTTTTTTTCTTTTTTTTTTATAATGAATTTAAAGATATTCTAAAATATAGCAAAAATTAATTTTTTTATTACAATTAGGAGTTTTACTAAATATAAACTCTCAATCTATGGTGTTAATCAACGTTTAAGTCTAAAAAATTAGGAATTTTTACCTCTTTAAATCAACGTTTAAGTCTAAAAAACAATAGAGTTATTATAAGTTTTTTCTACATCTTTTAAAACATTAAATATGAGCATGTTAGGGCTAGCTTGTAAAATAACTAATATATTATCTCACTAAAACATTTATACTAATAAAAATTTAATTTTAGCATATAAATTTATCCCTTGATATAAGAGAGAGTAACAGTTTTACTTATTGTTGTTCACCATATAATGTTTAATTATTATTTTATTATATAATAAAAAAGGAATATTGTTAAATAGTGTAGTAGAATTGTTATAAAATTATATGAATTTTTTTTTACAATATGGATTTAATATTTTTTATGGTTTGATAATATAAACAAATCTATACTTAACTTTGACAAATAAAATAAATAAATACGTTAGTAAGTATTTAATGTATATACTAAATAGGAATATATTTGGTATAATCAAATACCAAATATAATCAAATAAGTCAAAGTGTACATTTTTATTTGGTATTTAATTTTTTATTATTAAAATCTTTTTATTATACTTACCTTTTTAAAATAAAACAAATAAATAAATTAATATTTAAAATAAAACAAATAAATAAATCAATTAAATAAATAAAATATTATAATACCAAAATAGTAATGACATTTAATGCAGTTGACTTTTTTGGATAATAAATGTAGTAAATAGAATATCCTTTTATATAATATAATACGAAAATAGTAATGCAATAAATGTTGTTGACTTTTCTGGCTACTTAATTTGGTAAATGGTACCCCCTTTAATATAAGTATAGATTATAATATTTTATCGCACAAATATTTTTGTGAGAAGATATCTGCTAAACGGGTCGACTCAAGGGCAGAGGATCTGTTAAATTAAAAAAGTTGTTCATTATCTTGGCTCGTTAAGTCTTCGGCTCGAGCCCATTTAAAGCTCGTTTGGTTGACAAGCAAAACTCGACTCGGCTCGATAATACTCAAAAAAATAATTGTTATGTAATTTTTTATAGTTCGACTCGTTAAGACTTGAATTCGACTTGTTAAAATTGATAAACGTGCTGAACTCAAGCTGGATTATGAGCTCGTTAAGTGAACAAGCCGAGCCGAGTTCGATTGAGCTCGATTCTACTGGTTTATACCCTAGGCAGAGCCACACTTAATTTGACCTGACTATAGCCTGAGTGGCCCCACAGAGTTACTTGTTTATCACTACAACAAAAACTGCATTTAGCGACTGATGTAGAGCGTAGTACGATTGAGAATAAAATGAGATACTCTCTCAAAGAAGATGAGATACTCTCTCAAGAACGAACGACAATTTTATTTCAATTCACAATAATCTGTCTTTCACGTTTGATGCTTGGCAGATAAATAAATGAAAGAGTCCTACTACTAGTATCTTGCCTAACATATTGCAAGATATTTATTTAATTACTCAAAATAAAGATGGAAATAATATATAAAGTAGAATAATAATAAACGGCTTAAACCCGGAGCCGATCGTATTTGTCTAGAAAAGCTATTGTGAGCTCGTCTCCATCATCCTCCCCCAGTTGAGAAGGATTCGCCCTCGAATCCGAACCGTGCTTGTCTCCTTCGGAGTCGTCGAGCTGCAAAGGGGCCAACTGTGTAACATGGAAAACATCCGGCAAACACACATGCGAAGGCAAACACAGACGGTAGGCATCCGGACTAAGGTGGTCGACAATCTCGTAGGGGCCGATCCGACCGTCTGTTTTGGAAACAACCCACACAAAGTCGCCCACATCAAACACCATCGAACGGTCGACCAACGAACCGAACATCTCCTCACATGCTTCGACGCGAGAAAGGAAGAAGGCCGTCGACGGCGGTGGCCAAGGAACCGAACAGGGGGCCGAGAATGTAAAACAAAGTGGGTGCCCCCAAACAGGAATGCATACGTGTTAAGGCGCCCATTATGCAACACGGCACGATCAAACTGCCAAGGACGCCCTAAGATAAGGTGCCAATCATCCATTGGCACGACATCACACCACACCTCATCCTTATATGCAGAACCAATGGAGAAAGACACCAACACTTGTCGGTCAACAGGGACAACGTTGTCACGTTGTATCCATGCGAGCGCATAAGGAGCTAGATGCTGCTCCGTCGACAACCCAAGCTTTGCCACGGCATCAGCAGAGATTACGTTTTCGCAGGGCCCAGAATCAATAACATAACGGCATACCCTACCACCCACAGTGCACGTAAATTCAAAAAGACGCCGACGTAGTCCCTCGTCAATGGAAGTGACAGGCGGGGACAAAAGAGAGCGACGAAGGACAAGCGCGTGACCCACGTCTCCCGAGACATGCACCTCAGGAATCTCCGGCTCTTTATCGAAAATTGGAGGGCCATCATATGCTGCGGCTGCAGAAAATTCCGCTGATTCCTCGGTAAACAAAGCTCGCTATCCGGCAGCCCGTGGACATACAGCTTGTCTATGCCCCACCTCGCCACAGCCGAAACATCGCAACCCGGCCACTGTCCGTGCCGCAGCCGTCGACTGTTGTGGTACGCCAGCTCCTCCCGGACGCTGCTGACTCCTGCCACCTGCTGGAAAGTGGCTCGCGACAGCACCTTGACTCGCAACAGGACCCGCCGTCGATGCCGAACGTCCATCCGAAACACCCGCACCCGAAGCTGTCCCTTGTCGTGAGGAAGACGAGAAGCCCGAGCCAGCCTGCAACTCCACGAGGATGGCCCGTTGGTGAGCATCCGATATCAAATCCGGTCGGAAGAGGTTCAACGTATCACGTAATGACGGACGTAACCCGCCGACATGGCAGGACACCAACTGATTCTTGGTCTCCCGTAACTCCACACGAGTTAGGAGACGATAAAACTCGTTCGTGTATTCATCCACCGAACGAGATCCCTGTCGCAAGTTCTGCAATTGTTGATACACAAGACTATCGTAGTTGAATGGTACGAACTCACGCTCTACATACTTACGGAACTTCATCCAAGATGATAATTCTGGCTTCCCTTGACGATGCCGCAGGCTCGAGAGTTGCATCCACCATGTTGTTGCCCGACCACAAAAACGAGTGGCGACCAGAGCAACACGTCTATCCTCGGGCACTCCTTTAAACCGAAGGGCGGCCTCTACCGTAGCCCACCAGTCAAAAAATTCCGAACCATCCACGCCGCCTGTACACTCGGGAATCTCCACACGAAACCCCTGCGCCCAACGCGACTCATCACCCCCTTCTATCGGACGCCTTCCGTCAGGTCGGTTCATCCCCAAGCGCTCAAACCCCTCACGATCACGGGCCCAAGCTCGCCTCTGATGATCGAACTCCCAGTTTTCATCATCCTCGAAATGCGGACCGCCATCCCCAATCCCTTGTCGAGGATACCTCCAATCATTCTCGTCATCTTCGTACTCTCGGGCCCCCTGATAGCGAACCTCACGGCGCCTGAAATCACCTCCACCACCGCCGTGAGCAAAACGCCCGCCTCCATCGTCGCTCTGCCGGAAGAACTTGTCCTCAGCCGGCCGCCGTCGCTGTCCTTCAGCGCGGGGCGCCCCGCCATAGCCACGCCCTCCACGGCCTCCGCGAAGCCCACCGCGCCCGGCCCGGTCGCCGCCGTCGCGTCTCGCACGATTCTCCTTCATCATGGTGTTCATAGCCTGGCGAATCTCCTCAATCCCGGACGAGAGGTCCGTAAATCGTTCATCCACGCCTTGGAATCGCTCTTCCATTCATTGGAAACGATCATCGGTGTTATCTCTCTTTGGCGGCATCGTGGATCGTCGCTGGTCTCTGGATACCAACTGATGTAGAGCATAGTACGATTGGGAATAAAATGAGATACTCTCTCAAAGAAGATGAGATACTCTATCAAGAACGAACGACAATTATATTTCAATTCACAATAATCTGTCTTTCACGTTTGATGCTTGACAGATAAATAAATGAAAGAGTCCTACTGCTAGTATCTTGCCTAACATATTGCAAGATATTTATTTAATTACTCAAAATAAAGATGGAAATAATATATAAAGTAGAATAATAATAAACGGCTTAAACCCGGAGCCGATCGTATTTGTCCAGAAAAGCTATTGCGAGCTCGTCTCCATCATCCTCCCCCAGTTGAGAAGGATTCGCCCTCGAATNAAGTTTATTACTGTCACAAATTAATTTACCTATACTTGCAAAAGTGTCGCGAGCTGTGTTGCTAAATTTGATGTAACGAATTTATTTGTGACATAACCTAGATGTGTAGGTAAATTTTAATCCGCGACACTTTTTCAAAAGTGCGTCGTTAATACATAACTTCGTGACACAATATACATTTTAAGAATTATTAAACATAAAATTTTAATTTGAGACCAATAAATAATTTCAATTCATTTATAAATTGAAAGGATTTGTGTGGAAGTTACTTTTAAATTTTTTAGGTCAGCTATCACATTTTTTCCATTCAAATAACGATTCAAATTTTTTTGAGGAAAAGGAATTTGCCGAAAATTTTGAATGCTGAAAATTTTGGAGGGAGAATAAAATTTTTTTGGTCAGCTATCACATTTTTTCCATTCAAATAACGATTCATTTTGAATGCTGAAAATTTTGGAGGGAGAATAAAATTTAATACATGGTAATAAAATTAAGGGGGTGATTGTTTATGAAATAATTTGTTCAAAATGAATTATTTTGGTTAACCATAGTTAATTTTGAAAAAGGTGGTATGATTAGTTGTTAGTGGAATTTTAAGAATATATTATAATAATTAATATTTAAAATAAAATAATTAAAATTGATTTGATGTAAACGTATGAGATAAATGACTGGAAATGATTGGTAGTTAAAATTATGTGAGTGGATGAATAGTGAATTGAAGTTGATGTGATGTGTAAGAATGATTAGTTTGTATTATTTAATTATATGAATAATATTAAAGATAGTGGGGTTGAATTAAAGTTGGGTTAAATTTTGAGTATGAAATAAATGAGAATGAAATAATTCATAAACAATTAAGCCCTAAATGTTTTGTTGCTCCTCAGTATGTATATATAGATAGATATAGATTTAATCGCCAATAATTAACTCAAATAAAGTTGACAGCCGTTTTGCCACTTTTAACTTTTTCATCGGCCGGCAGTCTTTTCAACTCATTTTTTAATGTCCCTCCCAACAATTGCTCACTGGTAATAGTAATACGTATAAAGCCAAACATGATATTCACATTTTTTAGCCTTTTTTTTTTTCTCTCTTTTAATAAAGTGTGGGTGATTAATTAAATACATTTGATGAATAATTTTATAGAACTAGTATATGCGAAGTGTAAAATATTTAGTTTGTGTTGGACAAGTATTCTTGATGATTTTGTTAATCTAGCAAAATAAATTAAAAGAGAAGTTTTTCTATTCCAGTTCTTGTAATTACTTCATATATATTATTAATTACTACATATTGGTTTTATTTATTATAGAAGTATTAGCAATCAGCTATATGGTAAGAACTTCACAAACTCTAAAAACATGCTATGTGATAAAAATTAAAAAATAAACGAATAATTGCAAAACCATCATTCATAATTATATATAATTATAATGTGATCGTTATAATTAAATGTATTTTTATTGTTTCTAGCATATTAGCAATTGTGGATTATTCAATTATACTGTTTTTTCCCCTCTTTTTTATTTAATTGTAGAAACTAAATATTGCATTTAGTATTGATTAATTAATAATAGTTTTAAATATTTTATTATAAAATAATTACTACTATTAACTAATTATAAATTCATACAAAATATTTATGGAAGTTACACACTTATAAAAATTTCTATAGCAAATTTTTTCTTAATAATTATTTTAAAATTAATATTATCTTATTTTTTTTAGCAATTTTTTAAATAGCTAATTGGTTTAAATGGCATAGAAACACCTACTTGCATAAATA
>BKCP01006837.1:265362-270362 GCA_008636005.1 Striga asiatica | reverse complement strand
ACCGTTATGATAGTTTCGAATAACGAACCGAATCGAAAAATAAAAATCTCTGAACCGAACCGTCTCAATTTTTTAGTAAATATACTTTAAAACTTATAATTTTCAATTATACCTACTTTTATAAAACTTTATTTTTATTTTATTTTTTGACATTTTTTGTATCTATTCATGAAATATACACGAGTTATATAATTAAAATAGTAACTATATAAAACAATAGAACAATTATGAATATAATATTTTAAAAAACCTTTAAATAATTATTGATAAACAAGTCAAACTCGAGTTCCTTTAAAACTCGTTTGGTTAACGAGACAATCTCGGCTCAGCTCGATAAGACTCGAAAAGATATAATTCTTGTTAGAGTAGGGTACCCGTCGTTCCAATCTAATTGGACGTATTCTACTTGTAAATACAATCTATTGGAATTATATTATTAATAAGGCATTTCTTTATCTTAAGAGAAAGCATTTATCTTATAATTGCACTTAAGATAAAATCCCTAGATCACATATAGTTATAAGGTATGATTACGCATAGAGATGGTGATCATGGAACATACCTTGAAAGCTGTGATTTTAAAAACAGTTCCAAGTCGATGGATGTTTCGAGATGGGATATCGAATAATCCATAAAAGACTTGCACATAGTTTGTACGCTTGTTGGATAAGAATGTTGCATTCCATCAAAATTAGCGTAAGACGTAAGTACATTTATGTGGGTGCTTGTTAGAGAACAAGTTCACTGAACATGACCGTATGAAAATTCTTAATGAAGAATTTATTCAGTCGAATAAGAATTTTCATGTTACAATAGTACATGACTAATCCTAAGACTTGAGGCACAATGGTAACTTTGTGCATATTACATTCTACTTTGTTTTATCCTTTTGGTAGCTAGCACTATCGTTTAAAGGGATAAGTTGGGTATTATGTTAATATGTATGGAAGTTTGTTAGTGGCCAATAAAGGATTCGACACTTATGAAGATAAGTGAATTTCCTATGTGTTTCATAGTTATTAATCCAAAGTCCTTGGCCAAGGCAGAGATGAATAGTGATTCATAACAGGGTTAATAAACTTGAAATAGAATCATAGTTATTAAGTCAATTTGGGTTTCGACAAAATCATACCCAAGACTTAATCGGGAAATTAGATGTCGAAAGGATTTTACATGTATGGAGTTGTAATCGGAATAGGTTTACTCGCTATTCACTTAATACTAGATTCATGCTACTTGCTAGGTGTTCCCATGATATGTAGGTTCTTGAATTAAAGGGTTAATTCATGAATAAGAGTTAATGTGATTAACTCAAATTACAAAGAGTTGTAAACCCACTACTAGTATTAAGGTGAACCTAAAAGGTCACACCTATTATGAACAAAGGTGAAAATTGTATTTCTAAAGAGTTAGAATTAATTGACATAATCTAATTTGATTAGATGTCAATTTAAAGGAATATATTAATCAATAAGATTGATTAATTACATTTTGGATATTACTTTAGTAATTAAGGTAATTACTAAATTAATATGTTGGAATTTAAAATTGGATTTTAAATTTTCAAACCAAAATAATAATAATATGATTATTATAATATGGATGAAAATTGAGAAAATGAATATAATAATAAAGTCTTGAAAAGATTCTCAAGATTTATTATTCTGTTATCTTTAAATATGATTTAAGGATTAAAATAATAAATATGATTATAATAAAATAGTGGTTAAAGGTGGTTTGAACCACTTAACATTATTTATTATTTTCAAAGTCAATAGTTAGTAAATATTATTTAAATAAAATCTGATTTTATTTAAATATTACTAAATGATGATTATTTTATGCTAAAATGTTTAGTATAAATAGATGCAAAATGGTTTTGCATTTAAGGTGAATTCATTCCTAAAATTTCTAAGTGTTAGAAAGAAGAATAGTTCTTCATAAACATCAAGAAAGAGTTCTTGAAAATTCCCAAAATAAAATTCATACATATTCCTATACAAGAAAACCGAGACATTCCTACTAGCGAAGAAAGGTCGTCGGAACCGGGCTTCATAGGGTGGATACGTTTAGAGGGAAGACACTTGGATTCCTAAAGTGAGTAACCTCAATCCGTTGAAGTTATCAAACCGGGAACCGATTCCCACAATCCACATCGTCGTTGAAGGAGTTCAAGACATACGGTAAATATTTGTACTAGTACTTAATTTTATATAACAAATCAAAATTTGTATATGATGCATGTTTTAAAGATGACGATCAGTTAATTCGCAATTAGTATGTACGGGTGTTGTATTTATACGATAAATACTTACTTTGAAAAATTTTAAATTCCGCTGCTTAAAGCCCGTACGGTACTAGCGAACCCAACAGTGGTATCAGAGCCACGGTTATCGTCTTTAAAACAGATTTTGATTTGTTATTGCTTATGAGTTAAGCAAGATAATTAAATGTTTATGAGATAAATATATTAATTATCAAAAATAAAAAAAATAAAAAAATTCTGAAGTCGCGAGTCGCGAGTCATAGTCGCGAGTCGCGAGTCATAGTCGGAAGTCGCGACATGATAATTTCAGTTTTTCCTGGAGCCTCAGTTTTTCTCGCGAGTCGCGACTTAGGTCGCGATTCATCTCGCGAGTCGCGAGATGTTGTTCGCGAGTCGCGACTTATCTCGCGAGATAAATAAAAAAAAAAATATTATTATTCATTAGATGAATGATTTAGGGACGATCATGAGCCTCATATTTAATATGATTGAATGTATGTTTTCATTTTCAATATGATTGAATGAATGAATGGATGTTTAATTATGTTTTTCAATATGATTGAAGAAATGTAATTTATCGAGACCTGCGAGTCTCTTGAGATGAAATTTGTAAAATTTTAAATTTTGTATCGTTAGAGATTAGATCAAGGTGGAGACCGTTCGATGACAAAGGCCCACGCATGTGTGGGTAATTTTACAAGTTGTAATCTCGAAGGCCTGTGCTTGTACGGGTAGATAGAATAAATGTAATAGAAGTAGTTCTATTATTTGTTTTATCACGTACATAGGCATAGATCCATTTTTGGCTCGAATGGATCGAATAGGCAAGGACATGATCATCCCACCATGCATTAGATGTATGTTAGGTTTATTTACGCTTTCGTTTCATTAGATAACTGAAACCGGTAAATAAACGTAAAGATGGTAATCGATGGGATCAAGGAACCCAAACGGAATAATTTGATTAATTCCATATCAAATCAATAATGGATAAAAATAAGTTCGAACTTATTAATCCTGGCCTTCCATCAAAAGTAGATGACATGAGACGCTACGATACTTTATCACCGACCATGAGTCGTGGGGTGGTTTTGTGTTGAAAGCTGTGAACTCTACTAAGTATATCGATACACATGAGACGGATTCCTCTTTGTGTTGACCATGAGTCGTGGGACATTTTGATGGGCCGTTATCATGTATGTTTGATGGGTTTGATTTGACACCGAGTAATATATACGGTCATAAAATCGAGGTATATAAGGAAAGGTGAGGCAAAATATCTTGAAGATTGTATACGAGATACAATTATCAAAAGTTGATTACCGATATAAATGTTCCATGCGTACTCATAAAATTGGGATATGGAATATTTTTATTGGACTTCAAGCCCACTATGAAAATTAGATTTTCATAATTAAAAAGGGGTTTTAATTAAATTAGTGGGAGACATTTAATATTTAAAGACCTAATATTAAATGAATATGAATTCCATAGTCTAATTATTTTCTGCTTCGTCTGTTGTTTTTGTAGATCGTCTACTAAAATGGCTAAAAACCCAATCGCTAGTATCCTCGAACAAAACAAATTAACTGGACCCAACTTTAACGATTGGCTAAGGAACCTAAAAATTGTTCTTCAGTCTGAGAAAAGGGCATATGTACTGGACAGAGCCCCTCCTCCTCCACCAGAGGATCAGACTGCTGATGAGTATGGAGAATATTTACGTCATGTGGATGACAATCTCCAAGCTCGGTGCTACATGTTAGCATCAATGTCAAATGAGTTACAGAGACAGAATGAATTATTAGATAATGCTTCTGAAATCCTCCTTCACCTACAAGAGTTGTATGGTGATAGGACGCTGCAAATTAGATATCAAACATCTAAGGAGCTTTTCAGGTGTCGTATGACTGAGGGCTCTTCAGTTCATGATCATGGGCTGAAGATGATAGCTCTCATTGAAAGGCTTTCATCCCTTGGAGTCATTATGGATAATGAACTCTATATGGATTTGTTGCTGCAATCTCTGCCACCGTCATTTGATAGCTTTGTAGTTAACTTTAACATGCACAAAATGGAGACTTCTCTCCATGAGTTGGTGGGTATGTTAAAGACGGCTGAATCCACAATTAAAAAGGATAAGCCGGTGCTTCTCGTTGGATCTACTTCCAAAGCAAAGACTTTTCAGTCTAAGAAGAGGAAGGGGAAGGGAAAAGTTCCCAACAAATCCAACAAGAAGGCAAATAATGACAAAGGGAAGAACAAGGAAAAGGTTAATCCTCAGTCGAATCACGAATGTTATCATTGTGGTAAAACTGGGCACTGGAAGAGGAACTGCAAGGAGTATCTTGCAAGCCTGAAGAGTTCAGGTATTTATTTTGTTGAAGTTAACTTATCAATTAATGATTCTTCTTGGGTATTAGATACCGGCTGTGGCTCACATATTTGCAATGATTTGCAGATGATGGCAAGAAGTAATAAGCTAGAAGGTGAAGAAACAATCCTAAGGATGGGCAATGGAGCAAGAGTTGCTGCCAAAGCTATTGGAACTGTTTATCTGGCTTTAAATAATGGTGTAAAAGTTTGTCTTTCAAATTGTTTGTATGTTCTTGATATTATAAGAAACATTATTTCTATTCCAATATTGGATAAGGAAGGTTTTAAGTTTGTCATTGAAAATGGAAGATGTTCTATTTTCAAAGATACAACTTTTATATATTCAGGAAACTTGACA
>BKCP01006837.1:201033-258062 GCA_008636005.1 Striga asiatica | reverse complement strand
ACTAGGGCTCGGTTAAAATGATCAATACTTATACTTTGATATTATTATACACTTAGAAAAATATTCTAAGTATAAAAATACCAATGCTTGGCCATGCTCGGAATTTACCTGAAAATTTACTCGGAACCAAACTAGGGTTCGGAGTCGATAAATTCTCAAATTGACATGCTATTATTTATCAACCCAAATTAATGGATTAATCTTAACTTATACTTGAGATAGAATTATTCAAAGAATAATTTATCATGTTTGAGCATTTAGCATAAATAATATAACTCGATAATTTCTAAAAATTACAGATTTCACTTATAGTCGAGCAGTGAAGTCGTTCTGAATATTATTACTGTTTTGGGGCGTTACATACAATTATGCGCGTTTGGTTATCGGAGGAACACAAGCATGTTCGCGAACTTAACGAGAGTTCGCGAAGAAGGCTGTATTTGATAAATATTTATATTATATATAAGACATATATGATAATATACATGATATAATATTCAATAATTAATATTATTGAGTACTTTATATGGTATTGAGATAAAAAAAATAACCTGCTACTTCCAAACAAAGACCTCAATCTCCAAAATCCCCATTCTCGACTCTTCAGCCTCTCCGCCGTCGGCTCTTCAGCCTCTCTCCCGTTCGTCAGTCATCGGCATCTTCGCCTCTTCTCAAGCTCCAAACAAAGATCCCAATCCCCAAAGTCCCAATTCCCTGCTCTTCGCCGTCGTGTCTTCAGCCTCTCTGCCGTCGGCACTACAGCCTCTCTGCCGTCGGCTCTTCAGCATCTCCGCCGTCGGCTCTTTAGCCTCTCTGCTGCTCCTCGCCTCCTTGGCCTATCCGCTGCTTCTGAGTCATCGACCTCTCCACCACTCCTCAGCCTCCCCGACCCATCCCCGAATACTTTACCCTTCGTTTCTTAGTGCAAGACATATCTCAAATTGTAAGTTTCTTTAAACTGTGTATATATCGATTTTGTACCTGCGTATCTATACCATCTTTAATTCTTGATTGTGGCTATATCTATACATGTTTTATCTACCTGTGTATATCTATACATGTTTTATATCGACCTGTGTATATCTATACATGTTTTATAGCTTTTTTCCCTTTCATCTTTTTCTCCCGTTTCATGCTCTATCAGTTTGTATCATTTATCCAGATTATGAATTAATTGAGGATTAATTGAGTTAATTCAGTCTCATCAATAATTTAAGCTGACATACAATTTCTGTTGATGGAGATTATGAAGAACATAATTGTGTGTTGGATTGTTTGTTCTTCATAATTGTCTTATCATGAATTGTTTGTTCTTCATAATTGTTAGATTAATTTAGTCTTATCATGAATTGTTTTTTCTTCATAATTGTCGGATTAAACATAATTGCGTGTCTGATTATGGTGTTATTTTTCTTTAATTCTGTCTATCATTTGGTATCGATATCAATTTTGTTGATGCAACGATAAATGGGCATTTGATATTTTTTACGTTTTAAATTATGAACACAGAATGGACAAGAGTTAGATGCGTGCTATCAAGTGGTCGGACGCTTACATAGACGGGGTAAACACGTTTATGGAATGTGTGGAAGCTCATTTTGGGAGGGATTGTGAAATTCGTTGTCCATGTACAGATTGTTTGAACTTATCTATAAAAGGTCAAATGACTGTTAAAAATCACATTGTGATGCGCGGGATAGATAAAGGGTACACTACGTGGTTTTATCATGGTGAACCGAGCTCAACTCAGCGAGTGCAAGTTAATGTGGATGATAAACTTCATTGCGGGTCATTGGAACAAAATGATGAAGAATATGAAATTGATGGTGTCGATTTCATGTTGTCTGACCTGGGGGAGCAGTATTATCCAGATACACATGAGAATAATAACAGAAATACAGGTGGTGTTCCTCAATATCTGGAAGCATTGATAGCAGATGCTAAAGCGGAGTTATACCCTGGATGTAAGAAAATCTCCAAGACATCTTTTATTATCCAATTGTTGCACTTGAAAGTTTATAATAAGTTGAGTAATAAAGCTATAGATATGTTATTAAAGTTGATAAAATTATCACTACCTGATGGTGAGACACTTTCAAGTTCTTGTTACGAAGCTAAAAAGTTTTTGAGAGATCTGGGATTAGGATATGAATGCATCCATGCCTGTAAAAATGATTGTGCCTTATTTTGGAATGAGAATAAAAATCTTGAGAATTGTCCTATTTGTGGAGCCTCTAGGTGGAAAGTCAACGATGGTGTAGGAAAGAAGATACCACAAAAGATTTTAAGGTATTTTCCCCTAAAACCTAGACTCCAACGCCTTTTTATGTCTAGGAAAACATAAAAAAAAATGGTGTGGCACAAAGAAAAAAGAATTGATGATGAATATATGAGGCATCCAGCGGACTCCCTTGCATGGAAAGACTTCGATAATGAGTTTTCTTGGTTTGCAAAAGATCCTAGGAATGTTAGACTTGCTCTTGCTGCAGATGGTTTTAATCCATTTGGAAACTTAAGTACCACTTACAGCATGTGGCCAGTAATTTTAGCTCCATTAAATCTCCCCTCTTGGGATTGCATGAAACAGCCGTTCTTCATGTTATCTTTGCTAATCCCTGGAAAAAAGTCACCTGGCAAAGACATTGACGTCTACCTACAACCATTAATTCAAGAGTTGAAATGGGTTGATGGTGCAGAAACCTTTGACGTTTTTCGGAAAGAAACTTTCAATTTACATGCTGCTATATTGTGGACAATCAATGACTTCTCAGCATACGGGGATCTGTCAGGGTGGAGCACGAAAGGTTACATGGCATGTCCTGCTTGCAACAAGCAAACACATTCTTTGAGGTTGCGCAGTAAGATATGTTATATGGGACATCGATGCTACTTACCTAAAGATCATCCTTGGAGGAGAAGTAGAAAGTTCGATGGAAAAAGAGAAGATAGAGAAGCACCTAAATATTTAACTGGGGAAGATGTGTTAGCGCAGTTACAGGGACTACAAAATATAACACCAGGGAAGCATAACTGTAAAAAAAGAAAGCGGCAACCTGAGGAGTTAAATTGGACTAAACGTAGCATTTTGTTTAGTTTACCTTATTGGAGTAAGTTGAAATTAAGGCACAACTTAGATGTAATGCATATTGAGAAAAATATATGTGAGAGCATATTAGGAACGTTTGTAATATCTCTCTCAGTTATTAAGAAAGTAACAGTTTTAGTTCCAAGATTTAGGTAATTTCGAGACCAAGATATGCAGTTATTGGTTCGAAATTAAGAGTTGATCAAGGAACTAGCCACACGAGTCGTGTGAAGTGCCAAACGAGTCGTGTGAAGCCACACGAGTCGTGTGAGAGGTCACACGAGTCGTGTGGGAGGTTAAGGTGATGAAAGTTAGCTTCGGCTTTTTCACACGAGTCGTGTGACATAGCCACACGAGTCGTGTGGTGTCACACGAGTCGTGTGACTAACCACACGAGTCGTGTGAGGTCACACGAGTCGTGTGACATGCCACACGAGTCGTGTTGCCGACAGTTTTGTATGATCATTGAGAGTCCGATTGTGATCTCTACCAAAGGCTCTTTTTGATGATTATTTACGTTTTTGATGTGTAGACAAGTTAAGCATAAAATATTTTATGATTAAATAAGTTTATAAGTTTAAATTAATTATTATGATCATTTATTCACTCCATTATGATGTATTGCCAATTTGTGCCTATAAATAGAGGCCTAAAACTCAGAGTTTGTACACCAAATAAAAGTACCAAAAGTTGTATAAGAGTGAAAGTGATACCAAAAGTTATATAAGAGTGAAAGTGAGAATAAGTAGTAGAAACTTTGGAGAAGTGAAGAATTTGAAGTAAAGAATCAAGTTTTTACTCTAGCAAGAAGGAGGTAATTTACTTATCTTAAAGTTACATGCTTAAGTTCATGTTTTGATAATGAGTTTACATGTTTATAAGTATGTATATCATGATGTAGAAGTTAAGTTTATAATTGATTCTATGAATATAAAGTGTTAAAGTTGTTCAAGATCAATTATATGATATATGTGCTTGATTTGATGAGATGTTGATAAAGATATGAATAAGCTGGAGAAGTATGATTTAAATGAATGATTCTTATGTGAAAGAGGAGTACATGAGAACAAGAATTAAGTGATTTGGCAAAGTATAGCTTGAGTTATGAATTTTTGAAGATGAACATATATGATGAAGTTTATGTTCACTATTGAATTTAAATTCTCATAACTTGATGAATATGCATGATAAAATTATGAAATTTTGATGACATTTCTATTTATAAGTTGAGATTATGACTGTTAAGTTTCATAATTTAAAGATGAGAAATGAATAAGTTATGAGTATAAGAAAGCATATATGTAAAGATAAGTATATATGCAAGGTTTAAGTTGTTAAAATGAGATTATCATGAGTAATTCTCATATAAGTAATGAGTAATTTGATGATGTTTTAGTATAATATGTTGAATATATAATCTTATAAAGATTATATTAAGTATGACATATTAATATCATGATTAAAAGTGATGATTTGGAAGATGATTATAATTGAGTTTATTTTCACTTTCAAGTTATTTAAGTGAAAAGTGAGTATAAGCCAATATCTATAAATTGGGAGATAAGATGTATGATGGATTAAGTACTTGATTGAGTTAAAGATCAAGATGAATTTATATATCATGATGATGATGTTAAAAGTTAAGTATGTTTAAGTACTTAATCAAGTATAAATGTGAAATATAGTTATTTTCACATTTGAGTTATGACATGATAAGTTTAATACCATATTGATGTTTATGAAGACATGATTTATAAGGTTAAGTAATTGACCTTGAGTAAAAGATAAAAGAAAAGTTAAGTTAAGTATTAACTTGAGAAAGAGCATGTTAATGAATTTCTATAAGATTGGATGAGTTAAGAATCCTAAAATCTTATTGAGTATACGAGCATAGTACTTAGTATATTTGTTTATATTTGATGTAACTTGCAGATTCCGTTACAGCACAGCACTTATCGATTTACAAATGATTTCAAAGACCAAAAGGTGGGGACCCTGAACGGGTATCATATTGAGTACGATATCGATAGAGTTGGGATGAGGAGACCATCAGTTGTCTCAGAGTATATCCTAAGTAATGATTATACGCTTGGGATGAGGAGGCATTAAGTTGTCTCATGAGTATATCCTAAGTTCTGATGGAGGCCGCCGAGTTGCCTGAGAAATATCCATTAGAATGTGCACATGTACTTAATCAGAAGAGAAAGAGAAAAGTTTAAGTTTAAGTACCAGAACGGATTTCTGGTTACCGATCAGATATTGGTATATGATTATCTTTATCGTTACTCAACCCCATGAGTTTTAGTTTCAGGTGACAGGTCGAAGAGAAGGTATGAGTGGAGCAGTGTTGGTGTGGATCGTGGATTCAGATGACGACAAGCTTATTATGGACATTTATAACAGTCTGTAAAATTAACTACGTTTTCAAGTAATTCCGCTACGCACATTGAATATTGAACTTACATTTTAATGAATTTATGATTTGAAGTTTTTACCAAAGTGAGAAGTATGAATATGGTTAAATGCAAGTTTAAAGGAAATCTGTTTCTTTATGTCTAAAAGAAGTATTAGACAAAGTTTAAAGATAAATGGATTTTCAAGATGATAAGGTTGAGTAGCATCCCGAGTTATTCGCAAAATATTTCGAAAGAGATATAAGTAATTTTGAAGTAAAAGTTGCGAAAAAGTTACTCTGATAAGCGGGGTGTTACAGGTGGTATCAGAGCTAGAGTTTTAAGAGCTCTGTATACTAAAAGTTTAAGTATTTGAAAGAAAGATTTTCAGAAAAGTCAAAAATCTTTACAGAAAGTGTCAAGGAAACCCGACCACACCTCGCTGACACCTCGTCGACTACCAGGTAAGTGCTGTTAAAAGTTTTATTCAAGTTTTTCAATATATTCAAATTTACTAAGTCTATGCTCAATAAGAATTCAGATATACGAACTATAGAAATTTGTTTATATGTTCAAGTATTGAAGTTTGAAATCTAGTTTATCAATTTGACTAGATTAAGAAAGAACTCGAACATTCTAAGTTAAGCCATAAGAATGAGATTCAAGTTAAGATATGATTATAAAGATTGACGATGTGTTTAAGCCAAGTATAAGAAGTAGCGGTATTTCAGTTTATAATAGCCAAAAAGTACGGGGAACATCATGGGGGTTTGAAATAAGAACCAAAAAGCCGGATCATATCCTGTAGGCTTGAAAACTGAATCGTAAGAAATGAAGTTTCAAGAGAATAGTCAATTTTTATAAATCAGAAGTTTTGATATATTATCAGTTATATATCATGAGTTAAAAAGTGGCAGAGTTTAAGATCAAGTTATAAGTTATTTTGTATTAATACTTGTTAGTGACAGTACAAGTATACAAAATATTTTGAGAAATCAATAAGTATATGTTAAGGTATCGACATATAATAGTCACATACGCTGGGTAAATTATGGAAACCTGAAATAAGGGTTATTAAGTCCGTGTTGACACCCGAGTGCGAGATCCGAATCGGAGATCCGGTCCGCTCAGAAAGTGCCGAGCTGGACCGGAATATTTTATGACCTAGGCGTTCCCATGAGTCCGTTCGTCAGTCCGGCGTTCGCGGCTATAAAGTCCCGGTGCCGATCTGATGAGCGACGGGCTGCAAGATAGGTTCCCCGGGGAGGGAGGAACAAGCAAAGAAAAGGTGCCGGTCTGGAGTCTCAGGACGGGTCCCTGCAATGAAGGTGCCGATCACGATAGTAGTATAATAAGGCCACTTGGAGGGTAATCATTGGCTAATGGATGGGACATCCTAGCCTGTTGACCTACCTCCCCTAGCCAAGACATAAAGCCTGCCAGCATTAAATGCCTGTCAGACAATGATGAGGAAAACCTCAAATCGCATTAAATTCTGTCAGGGAGGCGCTGAACTACTCTGCAAGAAACACTGTACGACAAGACTGATGAACAATGCCTGAACAGTGTCACATTTAAGACAACTATAAATAGCAGCCCACTTCATTTATTTTGGGTTGTTGAATCCCAACTACTTACGCTCATATTTTCTCTCTCTAAAGACTTGTAAGAAACTCTCGTAAGAAACCTCAAGTATATCGCAAGTGCCGACCTCGCACGAGAGGCCGACCTCGTGATCATCTAATAAAATCGCAGTTAAACCGTATTTCTTTGTCTCTTCCTTATTTCCTTTCCATTATTTAACTTTTTAACCGTTGACCGGAAACGCCCGTCAACAGTTTGGCGCTAGAAGAAGGGCACCATAAGTTACTTGGTGTCGACTTTTCGATCTTGTAAAACTCCACATCACGCTCATCTTTTTCCCACTTTTTCACTTTCAAAAGCAACTCAAAATGCCTTCATCTGGACATGACGATTCCACCCAGCAATCCGGCTCCCAGCCTCGCCGGCGCACCGGCGGGGAGACCTCCCGTCGCGTTCAGCAGGGGCCCATAGTCCCTGTTCCCCCAGTTCCTACATTCGCTGCAGCTTTGCAGCATCCCGACGTCCTCAAAGCCCTCGAGGGGGTCTTCGCCAAGGCCCTCGCTAGTCAAACCGCCGGGGCGAACACTGTGGTGCCCACGGAGAACCCCGGTAACGCTTTGCTCCACACTCCTGAAAAGGAGACCGGAGGACAGAGGAACCCAGCGAAATCCAAAACCACGGCCCAATCGCCGAACCGCGAGGCTCAGAACCGCCGCGACAAGAGCACCAGACCGGCTCCCACAGAGCAGACAGGGGAAAGCCGGCCGGAGCGAAGCCTCCCGGTCGTTCGCCGCTCTGTCACCATGATCTCCGGGAGGTGATCAGGCGGGGCAAAGCCATCGGCCACGACACTGAGGAAGTCGCGGCCCTCAAACGCAGAAGTGCCGAGTTGGAAGGTCGGCAGCCCACCGGGAGCGAATTTTCACTCCCAGCTCATCAACAAACCCATACGCGACCGACTCCTCGGGTCGCGGATAACGCCTCGCCTCTCTCCCTCGATATCCTGCAAGAGGCCATCCCGAAGGGAATACAAATACCCCAGCTCGGCCTCTATGGCGGGAGCTCGGATCCCGACTCGCACCTCGGCCTCTACACTTCGTGGATGGACCTGCACGGCGCCTCCGACGCCCTGCGCTGCCGCATGTTCTCCCTGACGCTGGGACCCAAGGCGCAGAGGTGGTACCATTCCCTATACCCCCGCTCCATTTCGACCTGGGCTCAACTCGGGTCGGCGTTCCGGTCCCACTTCATCGGATAGCAGGTCAATCTCGCCCCCAAGGAATCAATCTCCAACATTGTACAGGGCGAGAATGAGAGTTTGAAGGATTACATCGCTAGATTCAATGACCGGGTCCAAAATATGGAGCGGTGCCACCCCGACGCCCTGCTCATCACGGCCCATGGTGGCCTTAGACCGAAGACGCTGTTCAGATGGTCCCTATGCCAAAACAAGCCGACCACCTATCAAGAATTCCTCACTCGCGCTCAAGACTATATCATGGCGGAGGAGTCCTCATCCATCCCGACATTCGACGCCGCGCCGGCACCGGCGTCAGCGAAAGTGAAGGCAAAGGAGGAAAAATCGGGGAAGCCGAGCAAGTCATTCGCTGAGATTCGAGCTCAGCGGAGGCAAAGGGCTGAGGAACTGAGAGAAAGCTACCAGGACGTCTTCTCGGTAGGGGCCGCGGCGGTCTACGAGGAGATCAAGGCCAAGGGGTTGTTACCAGACCCCAAACCGATGTTCACCGACAAGGACAAGGTGGACAAGACCCGCTACTGCTCCTACCACAAGGCGCATGGGCACAACACCGACCAGTGCCGGAACTTGATCTCGGCCCTGCTCAAACTGATAGACGATCCCCAACTCTAGAGGTTCACCCACTCCGGAGAGAAGAGGAAGAAAGGGGGCCGCTTCGAGGAAGGCCCAGACAGCGAAGAGGATGCCGACGTGAACCCTCGAAGGAAAAAGTCGCAGCAGGGCGGCCCCCATGAGATCATGACCTTCTGCCCCACCCACCAAGATGAGGCTGGCACCTCTAGGGGCAGAAAAAGAGACCGGTCCCCTCGCACCGGGGCCGAACCGGCCAACCTCCCAACCCGGCGTGTCAACACAAGCCGGAGCGAGTCCCTCCTCTCCCGGAGACAAACCAAGGCCTACGCCCGACAGGCCTATCATGCGGGGCAAAGGGTAATGCACGCCCACAGCAGACCGGCGCCAGAGCCGACCCCGAACACCATCACCTTCAACGACGAAGACGCCTTCCTGTTCGACCATCCCCACTCCGACGCCCTGGTGATCACGGCGCCCATCATGGCGATAAAAATCCACCGAATCATGGTCGACACCGGGGCCTTCGCCAGCATCCTCTACTACGAGACCTTCAAAAAGATGGGGATCGATAGGAAGGAGGTGCAGCCGTGCCGTGAGCGGATCCAGGGCTTCAACGGCCAGACCATCGCCCCGGTTGGTCAGGTCACGCTACCGGTCCGGTTCGGAGAAAGGGGGCAGCCCACGAAGACGATCTTAGAAACCTTCAAAATCGTGGACTGCCCAAGTGAGTACAACGCCATACTGGGCAGGACGGCGCTCTACAAACTGAAGGCCGCCGTCTCCATCTTTCATTACTCCCTCCAATTCCCAACTCCCGATGGGGAGGGGACCCACCGAGGAGACCAAAGGGAGGCGCGGGAATGCATCCTGACCATCCCGCGCACTGAAATAAATGTGGCGAGCCTGCAGGAGGACGCCGGGGTGGCAGATACCGAGTCGGCACACGACGGTCACGGGGGCAACCGCATGCTGGGAAACCAGACAGGTTCGCACCCCCTGATCTCATCAGGTACCGACCCCACAATCGCGGAGCCCAACACCGGGGCAGATAACTCGGCCCCAGGTGCCGAGATGACGGACCCCATCGAGGACAGGGTCGAAGACGACCTCGACGGGGACAGGGGGAGAAGGGCTGGCAAAAGGCCGATCATGGAGGAGGACGAGCTCGCCCCTCGGACACAGTACGAGGAAAAACGGGGGACGAAGAGGGCCGAGCCAATGGACGAAGTCGAGGTCATCTTCATCGATGAAGAGACTTGCCAGAAACAACTCCGGATTGGGAGCAGGCTGCCGGGGCCTATGAAGGCCGAACTGACCGAATTTCTCCGGAAAAACGCAGACGTCTTTGCGTGGACCCACGAGGACATGGTCAGCATCGACCCACGGGTCGCCTGCCACCGGTTGCAGGTCGACCCCACGGTCAAGCCGGTCGTGCAAAAGCGGAGGAAGCTTGGCCCCAACCGGCAGCAGGCCCTGGAAGAAGAGGTGACCAAGCTCAAGGATAACGAGTACATACGCGAAGTCCGGTACCCGACCTGGGTGGCCAACCCAGTACTCGTGAAAAAGAGCAGCGGGGCATGGCGGCTGTGCATTGATTTCTCCGACTTAAACAAGGCGTGCCCCAAAGACAGCTATCCCCTCCCTCACATCGACTACATGGTCGATGCTACATCGGGGCACGAGCTGATGAGCTTCATGGACGCATACTCTGGCTACAATCAGATTCCCATGCATCCGGACGACGAGGAGCATACCTCCTTCTACTCGGCGCGTGGTCTATACTGCTACACCATGATGCCGTTCGGGCTGAAGAATGCCGGGGCCACCTACCAACGTCTAGTTAATAAAATGTTTGCTAGTTTGATAGGTGAATGTATGGAAGTGTATGTAGATGATATGTTAGTCAAGTCTGTGTATGCGTCCAATCATGTAAACGATCTTAATAAAATGTTTTCCATTTTGATTGATTATTCAATGAAGTTAAATCCCAAAAAATGTACTTTCGGTGTCGGATCGGGAAAATTCTTGGGGTACATAGTCAGCCGGCGCGGCATCAACGCAAACCCCGAAAAGATCAAAGCGGTGCAAGACCTTCGACCGCCGACGTCGATCAAACGAGTTCAGAGCCTGACTGGCAAACTCGCGGCCCTGAGCAGGTTCATCTCGAAGTCCACCGACCGCTGCAAACCATTCTTCGATGCTATCAAGAAAAATCACAAGTTCGAGTGGACACCGGCCTGCCAAAAGGCGCTGGAAACCATCAAGGAAACCCTTAGCCAGGCTCCCACGATGCAAAAGCCCTGCCCGGGTGAAATGCTATATTTATACCTGGGAATATCCGAGGTGGCCGTAAGTGCCGCCCTAATTAGAGAAGATGACTCAGGCCAGTTCCCGATATATTACGTGAGCATGGCCCTCCACGATGCCGAGCTGAGGTACCCGCTAATGGAAAAACTCGCCTTCGCCCTGGTGAATGCGGCCCGAAAACTCAGACCGTACTTCCTGGAGTACTCGATCACCGTCCTCACGGCCTACCCGCTGAGACAAATCCTGCATCGACCTGATACCTCGGGCCGAATGGTCAGATGGGCGGTGGAGCTGGGACAATACGATATCCAGTACCGACCCCGAACAACAATGAAGGGGCAGGTACTATCGGACTTCATAGCCGAGTTTACGCCGGGAGTCGAGGAAACGAAGGGCGAAGAACCTTGGGTGATGTACGTAGATGGGTCCTCCACTGCCGGATGAGCGGGCGGAGGGGTCGTCCTCGTAGATCCTCAAAAAAGGCTGTTCTGTCATTCGATTCAATACCTCTTCCCGGCAACCAACAACGAGGCCGAATACGAGTCATTGCTATCCGGGCTCGCTCTAGCCAAAGCCATGAGCCTGACCGATCTCGTCATATACTCCGACTCCATGTTGATGGTCAAATAAATTTCCGGAGAGTTCGAGGTCAAAGAGCCAAGACTGGTCCCCTATTTGGGACTAGTGAAGAAGAAATTAGCCAAACTCCGGACCCGAATAGAGCACATCCCGCGAACGGAGAACGTACAAGCCGACGCCCTGGCCCGTCTCGCCTCAAGTGCCGGGGTGGAGAGCGTCGACTACATGCAGGTCGCTCACAAGGAACAACCCTCCGTGCTCGGCACCTCCGTAATGAGCGCCGACCAGACCGTTGCAGACGAAGAACCGAACTGGATGATCCCAATCCGGTCGTATCTTGAGACCGGTGCGTTGCCGTCTGACCCAAAAGAGGCCAGACAGCTCCGTACCCAGGCAGCTCGATTTACGATCGTGGCCGACGAATTGTTCAAGAGAGGATACTCGGCACCCTTGCTCAAGTGCGTGGACGAGAAGAGCGCCGAGTACGTTCTAAAGGAAGTTCACGAAGGTGTATGCGGAAACCACTCCGGCGGTTACGCCCTCACCCACAAAGTTCTCAGGCAAGGGTATTACTGGCCCAGCCTGAAGAAAGACGCCTTGGACATGGCTCGAAGATGCACAAAATGTCAAACGTTCGCGCCGAACATCATCCAACCTTCGCAGCCCTTGAAGTCGATATTTAGCCCGTGGCCGTTCGCAAATGGGGCGTCGATCTGATCGGCCCCCTACCTACCGGAAAAGGCAGAGTAAAGTACGCGGTCGTCGCCGTGGACTACTTCACGAAGTGGGCAGAAGCCGAGCCACTCGCCACTATCACCGAACAGAAAATGATCGACTTCCTATGGAAGTTCATCATATGCCGCTTCGGGGTGCCGAACTCCATAATCACCGACAACGGGAGACAGTTCGAGGGGAGGAAGCTAGAGGCATTTTGTGAAGAGCACAACATCAAACATTTCTATTCGACACCTTACCACCCTCAGTCCAATGGCCAAGTCGAAGCCGTAAACAAAATTATCAAACAAGGACTCAAGGTCCGACTTGAAGCCGCAAAAGGAACCTGGCCGGAAGAACTCCCGAACGTGCTCTGGTCGTACCGCACAACAACGAGGTCATCTACGGGAGAGACGCCGTTCTCCCTAGCATACGAGACCGAGGCAATGGTACCTGTCGAGCTCGGCGCCCCAACCTTTCGAGTAACCAACTTCGAAGAGGAGTCCAATTCTGAGTTGTTAAGAGCAAGTCTCGACCTGATAGATGAGCACCGGTCACAAGCCGAACTCAGAAACGCGGCGTACAAGAGACGAAGCGAGAGATACATCAATTCCCAAGTCAAGTCCCGCTCCTATCAGGTTGGCGACTTGGTGTTGAAAAGGGTAACGGGGCCCGACCCCGGACCGCTAAAACCGAAATGGGAGGGGCCGTACAAAATCAGCGAGGTCCTCCCACATGGGGCCTATCGTCTCGAACACCTGGACGGCACCCCCCACCAATACCCATGGAATTCGGCCTTTTTGAAAAAATTTTACCAATAGGTCTAGGACGACATTGTATTTTACTTTGTAAGAAATAGGTAAAGTTTGTAAAGATGTATGCTTTTTATTCCTTGTTTTGTAATCTTATTTTTGCCTTTAGTAAGTATAGTTTAAGTTGAGGCGGCGTAATTAACGTAAGGAACGAAGCGTCGGCCGGGATCAGTACGATGACCTGGTCGGCACTAGCTGGGCTCAACTAGGAAGCCCAGTCAGGCCAATAATACCTCCGAGTCCGACCGCGAGACCGGTTAGGTAAGCAGCCACATAATTATGTGCAGGACGGGCCAGTACGATGGCTCGGCCAGCACGAGCTGGGCTCGGCAAAGTAGCCCGGTAAGGCCACTGCGCCAATGTAAGGAATGAAAAATACAAAGTAAACAAAAAGTACTGAGCCCAATCCCAGGCTCGGCCCAGTAAGTAAACTCAAAATGCCGAGTCCGATCTCGGACCCGGCCACGTAAGTAAGTAAAGACTCAACTCGGCACCAGAGCCATACTTGGAAAAGTCAAGAATAAACACTCATCCACTCATGAGTAAACAAATATTAGAAAACCCATTCATCAATAATAACGATCATTCGCTCAACACAAATAAGGGTAAAGATACTCGAACATAAATAAAATCAGACAAACCATGCATTCAAAAATAAAGTTAGAAATATTCATTACATGAATAAATTGTTTTGAAAAACAAGGCCACAGGCGGCAAAAAACATCAGGGCACGCAGGCCCGAAAGTAAGCACCCTCAAACCACGAAGTCGGGACCCTCGGCCGCAACCTCGGCGCCTGCCCCCGACTCCTCGGCATCAACTGTTTCAGTCGCCACCGCGACCGTCTTCACCGCATCAGCCTCCTTCGACCCCGAGGTGCCGACTCCTGCCTCGGCGTCTGCCGCCGCCTTCGCCGCAGCCGCAGCCTTCTCTGCCTCTTCCATCTCGGCGATCACGGACAGCACGACCCCGCGTCTCGGCCGGGACTCGGGCTCGGGCTCAGGCGCGAACGGCTTATACCCCGTCAGAAGCTCCCCGGGGGCCAGCCGCCATGTTTTCAGGGAGGGGACGGCGCCGAACTTCTCGAAGCCGACGATGATGTCGTCGTCCCAACCCCGGAGCCTCCGCACCACCACGGCTTCATCGGGGTCAACCTCGCAAACCTGGCCTTCAAAATCCAGGTCGTGCCGGCCCGCCTTCTCAGCGAGGATAGCCCTAAAATCGTCGAGGGATAGCACCCCGACATCCAGCCTCTGGAACAACCAGTAGAGGTTGAAGGCTGCCGCCATGTCCATGCTCTCCCTCATCTCCTCGAAGTACTGGGCCTGGACCTCGGCAAAGGTAGCCGGCGGGGGGAGAGCGATGGGTTCACCATCTATCTGCTTGGCGGCCTCCTTCAGGAGGGTGAGCTGAGAGGTCAGCCTCTTCCCGTAGTCAGTCAACTCGGTGGCCTCCTCCTCATGCTTCCTCTTCAGCTCGGCGACCTCGGCCGCGTGTAGTTCGGCGAGATGGGCGAGGTCGGCTTTATGCCTCTCCTCCAGCCCATGGACCTCATCGGCACGGCGCTTCTCGCTCTCCGACAGCTCGACGGCCCGCCTCACCTCCATTTCCTCCACTTTTTGGGCCCACGCCGCCCTCTCGTGGGCCAGGTCCTCGGCGGCCTTGGCAGCCGCCTTCTCTGCCACGGCAACAGCTCCGCGCTGGAGGATCAGCTCGTTCTCCAGGGACGAGATCTTCCTGACCTCGTCCTTCAGCTCGTTGATCCGCCCCTTGGAGGTGGCCAGATCCTCCTCGGCCCTGTCGCGGGCGTCGACCTCCCACTGCATAGCCACGGCCGCATGGATCAGCTCGACCATGGTCCGGCCCATGGACGCCACCGAGTGCTGGATAAGCTGTGTCGGCGAGAGCATAGTCATCGCCGTCTCGGCGGTCGGGGTCCAAGAGGCCATCACGGCCTGCGCCGCGGACATCACCTCCCCCGGTAGACTGTAGGGATTGGGCAAATCAAGTGGAACCGCCGACGCCGAATCGATGAACCACTGGTCAGGAAACCGCTCCAAGCTCTTGGAGAGGCTGGCCTTGCGGCTCGGGTTCACGGGTATGTACGTCGAGGAGCCGGCCTGATGGACGAAAGCCGACCTCTCGCCCGCAGTGGCGGCCCCCGGGACCTCAGTCACCTTCTTCTTCTTTGGGGACGGCGGGACATTATCCCGCACCCCGACTTCATCCTCCGCGGGCTCCTCCGGCTCCTCCACTAGAAGCCGACGCTTCCTCTGATGAGCAGCCCCGCCCTGACCGGTGGTACCTCGGCCGCGATCGGCGCCGATCTCACGGGCACTTGCCCGGCTCCCCCGTCCACCCGCAGGAGCAGGAGCGGGGGCAACAGGGATCTGAGGTCCCCGCTGAGCTTGACGCCGGGGCCTTCCTCTTCGACTGCCTTGTCAGGAAGTCCATGCGGCTAGCCATCTTTCGGTCTTTCAGAGAGCTAGGATGTGCCCGCGCGTACTTGTTCGCTTCCTTCACCGAGCCGAATCCACACTCGCGATGGAGGGGGTAGTACACTGTCAAGCGAGAACAAAAGGCAAGGGTGAGAACAGATATAAAAGCACCTATACATACGAACGAGAATCAAGGAGGTAGGAGTACCGGGCTCGAAGTATTTGCTGTTGTACTCGGGACAAAGGTTGTGCTGAATCAAGCTCTCCTCCGCAACAAGACTTCGGTAATTGCGCTTTTCCGCGGCGAGCCCAAGCAGGGTTTCGACCTTCGCGACTAGCTCGTCACTTGGCTCAACGTGGGGGTTGTGGACTGAAATGCAAACACCGACCTGTTAGCAGGGAAGGACAATTAATTAGAAGGGCGGAGATGAACGAAAGTAAAATAACTCACAAGGGCCGGAGATGAAGTCAGTCGACGGGTGCCGAGCCGCGTTGGGTGTCCTCCATTCGCCGCCGACCCAAAACCATTCCGGCATATAGCCGTGCAGCGACTCCGGGACCTTATGGATTAGGGACTTCTCCACACCGGGGGATACCGAGCTATAGTAATTGCCGGACTCCCCGGATTTCTTGAAATCGAAGAGGGCCTTCACCTCGTCGCAAGTAGGATCAGCCCAGCCCTGCTGGCGGAAGAGGACTATAAGGCCGACCAGCCGGGCAAAGACTGTTGGGACAAGCTGACTGATGCCAATGCCGATCCCGCTGAGGATGTCGCTTAGAGCTCCTGGCAAGGGAAATCGGAGACCGAGCATGATGCTGGAACGGTACACGCCGATGCAGCCCGGCGGAGGGCAGTGGATACGCTCGCCGGCGTAGGGGGCGAAAACTCGAACCCCGGCACCGAAGCACGCCTTTCCCCGCAGCTGGGCAAGATCGACGTCCCTCAGTATCGACGCCGTCGTCCAGGCAGTTGCCGAGGCTGCAGACGGCCACACGCGCGCGGGGCGGCGCCAGCATCCGGGGGGAGTCGTGGTGGCATCTTCGACGGCAGCGTCGGTCTCGGAATCCTCATGGCCCATGGGGACCCGCTCCCTCCCGCGGGTATCACCTCGGAGCGTCTCGTCAACCAGCTCGGCGTCGACATCAGAATCCTCGGAGGGATCGGCGCAGGCCTCCTTCTCAGCCTCGCCGCCGTCGGACTGATCGGAGCCGAGGTCGATGATCTCGACGGTGGGAAAATCCAAAGGACCCTCTCGGCGCGGGCCCGCCTCCGCCGCCGCCGACGTAACGCGGACGGCCGAGATCGGAGTAACCCTGAGCGGTCGCATTGTCTCCGCCGCCGGCGGGGAGTAAACCACCAACTCCCCCGTCTCCTCCGCCGTGAATCCGCCATCTCCGGCGGGGAGGTCCGCAGCATAGCCAGAGAGACTCGACATAATCGGAAAGTAGAAAGAAAGATTTCGAGAAAAGTAGAATTACCGGTGTGAAGATCGCCGCGAAGCTAGAAAACTCCGAAATTAGCCTTGAAACCCTTCCTCAAAACTCGGTTGCTCAAGAAATTCGATTGCTCAGAAACTTTGGAAACCGTAAAAGCTTCTCAAAGAAGACGATGGAAATATATATACAAACCGAGAGCCAATCGCGGCGTTACACGTGGCACAACGTTTGAAATTCGAAATTAAAGGCTCGATCTAACGGTCAGGATTCAAGCGATCTGACGGTTCCAAAAGAACCGCGTGAGTATCACGCGCCCCAGAAACCGCCGCTTCACCGAAACGACACGCCGTTTGACGCGAACGAATCATCGCATGACATGTGTAAAGGCTCTGAAACGACGTGACTTTTCATGATTTGCAGGAAGCGTAACAGTCACGACGCATTAAATGAACCGTCGTTTCAGGTCTGAGAAAGGTGTGCATAGCAAACGGTAGATAATTTTGCAAAGTATGATCTGAGTGCCGACCTCGGATGTGCTTTTGGGCAGCGACCTCACAGAGGATGCTGAAGACACCCCCTCTGAGCTCGGGGGCCTGTATGTTGACACCCGAGTGCGAGATCCGAACCGGAGATCCGGTCCGCTCAGAAAGTGCCGAGCTGGACCGGAATATTTTATGACCTAGGCGTTCTCATGAGTCCGTTCGTCAGTCCGGCGTTCGCGGCTATAAAGTCCCGGTGCCGATCTGAGGAGCGACGGGCTGCAAGATAGGTTCCCTGGGGAGGGAGGAACAAGCAAAGAAAAGGTGCCGGTCTGGAGTCTCAGGACGGGTCCCTGCAATGAAGGTGCCGATCACGATAGTAGTATAATAAGGCCACTTGGAGGGTAATCATTGGCTGATGGATGGGACATCCTAGCCTGTTGACCTACCTCCTCTAGCCAAGACATAAAGCCTGCCAGCATTAAATGCCTGTCAGACAATGATGAGGAAAACCTCAAATCGCATTAAATTCTGTCAGGGAGGCGCCGAACTACTCTGCAAGAAACACTGTACGACAAGACTGATGAACAATGCCTGAACAGTGTCACATTTAAGACAACTATAAATAGCAGCCCACTTCATTTATTTTGGGTTGTTGAATCCCAACTACTTACGCTCATATTTTCTCTCTCTAAAGATCTGTAAGAAACTCTCGTAAGAAACCTCAAGTATATCGCAAGTGCCGACCTCGCACGAGAGGCCGACCTCGTGATCATCTAATAAAATCGCAGTTAAACCGTATTTCTTTGTCTCTTCTTTATTTCCTTTCCATTATTTAACTTTTTAACCGTTGACCGGAAACGCCCGTCAACAGTCCGAATTACCTGGAGACTTGAAATCGAACCTTAAAAGATATAAGTATCACAATCCAGATACGAGATGATTATATAAAATTCTAGAAAGAATTTTTGGAAGTTAAGAAAGAATAATCTGGATATGTGAAAGTTAAAGACAGTCTTTTTATTAAAGCAAAGACTAATATGTTTTAATGTATTGAGAGCAAGTATTTATTCTCAATAAGAAGTGATGAGTTTAAAGCCATAAGTGAGAAATGGCGAGAAGAAGCAAGTAAGAAAAAGATTAAACCGGAACTCTAGCACAAGCTAGGTGTTTTCGGTATATTAATAAATTCTCAAGTTTAGTATAGCTATTTATTAATGGTTATACTGTTCAAGTTAAATGATTAGTGGTTATTCAGAATGCTGCGAAGCAGAGTTTTAAAAACCGTAATTGAGTAAAGTTTAGAAAGTTTGATTGCATAAAGAGTTTTCAGTCAAAGAGTATTGATATGTGAATCAAGCATATATCAGAAGAAGAATAAGATTTTGAGAAATCAATATACTGGAAAGATAGAAATTCTAGTATCATTGAAAGCAAAGAGATAGACAAAGATGCAAGCACACTGTTGAGGATTTTATTATTTCTAAGAGATATTACAGAAATAATAGAAAATGGAGATACAGACAAGTAAAAGAGAATCCTCAACAAATACAAAGTTATATTACATAAAGGGAGGGTGCGTCTCAAGAGCACAAGACTCCATAAATCTGCCACCCAGTATGGCTGTAGTTCACAAAGATAAATCTAAAGGATCAAATGCTCGCTTGCGTTTGTATCCTGGAGTTTCCACAGAATCTTGAACTGTTGAGATGCTGTCTTGAAGCTTCTTGATAAGTTCAGCGGATGTATTAGCAGACTTGAATATTTCTCTTTGTAAAGGAGAGATAAAAGTTTGATATACTCCTTCATCTAGATATCCAAGTAAGTTGTGGAAAAAGTTATTGAAATTCAACAAACCAATAGGTTTTGTATGAAATTTCACTTCTGCCCAAGTAGCAAGGGTAAAAGCAGTCATTAAAGTTCCATATCCACCAGGAAGAACAATGAAAGCATCGCAACCAGATATCATTGACATCAAGCAGTCATAAATTGAGAGAGTTATCATCAAAGTAGCAGAATCTTTGATAATATTTGAGGAAGTGAGATAAAAAGGAAGGATACTTCTCACCTCAGTATCAAAGCATTTAGCAGCCATTAAGAGGTTGTTAAAGAAAAAGATACTAGTCCCTCCATAAAGTATGTTGATCTGGTGTTTTCCTAATTCTTTCACCATTTCACTTATAACATAGATGTTATGAGGGAAGAGTACAAACCTAGAACCACCAAGAACGCACACGGTTTTGATTGGTTGAAGAAGTTTGGTACCTTGAGAAGACTCAGCAGTAGCCATTTATTATGAGAGCTATTTGGCTATGAAGATAGAATCGCCTTTTAAAGAAGAAAGTTCAGACAAGAAAGCAGTTGAGTCTTAAATGACTCTGTCAGAAGTGATAAGATTCATGTACAGTACAGCGGTACTATCAAGAACAATTTTGACAAACATGATCATTGGAAATAATATTTTCCAGACTATAGAGTTTTTCTTCATGTTTGAGCAGAAGACATAAAGACATCAGTTCTCGATGCACATACCCACTAGAATGTGTATCAAGAATCTGTTGAATAGTTTGATCCAGAGATTCATTTCTCAAGCCATTCTTGATGAAAGTTATTTTATCCTCTCGATTATTTGAGACAAAGCCCAAAGAAGTACAACGAGTGTCACAGTTCCATCGAGCACATTTATAGCAACCGCCTATTCTTTTTACTCTACGTTTCTTGGCAAAAGTGCTTTTACCCATACCTGACAAATACTTGTATGCATTGGGATACTCGCCAGATATACGAACTTTTGCTTCAATCAGCCATCTTATATCATTTGGGATATTATTGATCATGAGTATTATCAATCTTTCTACTCGAGCTCGATAAATTCTCTTTATGATATTAAGAGGGAGAAAGGAATAGAATTTTCGGATTTTTAGCAGTGCTAAATCCATTGGTGATTCGGACCATTGTTGAAGAAGATAGAAAGATTACCAGGTTGATTTATAGAAGAAAGATGAGTACGAGATAAGTTTTCGAGTATGATTAAATTATACTGAATGTCAGAATGCACAGCCAGCAAGCATTTAAGGCAGTCGAAATCAGATTAGAGATATCGGCAATAAGTGAGATGTTGCAACATTATTATGGCAGTTGAATTATTAAAGGTAAATAAAGTTTACCTTAATGATTGGAATTACGGTATAACCACAGAATGGTCAAGTTATTCCACATCAGTACAGAATTTTCAACGAAATTCTCGACTGTAGTTAAGTCGGAGAAGTTGAAGTAAATATCAATAGTGATATTGAGTAAAAAGGTTTCTCAAAAGAGAAGCAAGTTTAGTATAGTAAGATGTTAGTATAGAATGGAGATGTGACTTATTAATGATTACAAGTGACATTGACATTAAGGTACAATGTATATAGATGTTGGACACCCGAAGGGCCCCGGGTAGTGGGTAAATCGTATGCAATGTATCGCATAGTTAGTCAGATAAGTATTTAATATCAATTCTTCTCTAAAGTTATTCAGTGTGCATAAAGTTTTACTTAACAATGTTACGTGAGTATGTGTGCGATCCAGAGTATGTGCTTTTGCACATTGAGTTTCAGTAAGATTTAACCTACGAGGACCAGCCGATAGAAGTTTTGGACCAGAAGGTTCATTGGCTGAGGAATTGATATATTTCCTCGTTAGTATAAATGGAATCGCCACATATCGAGTTAGATGCCACTGGAAAGTGAGAAGTTGATATTAGCACTAGTTTTTCAGATTTCGAGTTATGATATATATATATATATCTATAGTTGGTATATATCTCAGTTTTAAGTATTTCCGAGGGCGGAAATAGTTTTAAGGGGCGTAGATTGTAATATCCCTCTCAGTTATTAAGAAAGTAACAGTTTTACATCCAAGATTTAGGTAATTTCGAGACCAAGATATGCAGTTATTGGTTCGAAATTAAGAGTTGATCAAGGAACTAGCCACACGAGTCGTGTGAAGTGCCAAACAAGTCGTGTGAAGCCACACGAGTCGTGTGAGAGGTCACACGAGTCGTGTGGGAGGTTAAGGTGATGAAAGTTAGCTTCGGCTTTTTCACACGAGTTGTGTGACATAGCCACACGAGTCGTGTGGTGTCACACGAGTCGTGTGACTAACCACACGAGTCGTGTGCGGTCACACGAGTCGTGTGATATGCCACACGAGTCGTGTTGCCGACAGTTTTGTATGATCATTGAGAGTCCGATTGTGATCTCTACCAAAGGCTATTTTTGATGATTATTTAAGTTTTTGATGTGTAGACAAGTTAAGCATAAAATAGTTTATGATTAAATAAGTTTATAAGTTTAAATTAATTATTATGATCATTTATTCACTTCATTATGATGTATTGCCAATTTGTGCCTATAAATAGAGGCCTAAAACTCAGAGTTTGTACACCAAATAAAAGTACCAAAAGTTATATAAGAGTGAAAGTGAGAATAAGTAGTAGAAACTTTGGAGAAGTGAAGAATTTGAAGTAAAGAATCAAGTTTTTACTCTAGCAAGAAGGAGGTAATTTACTTATCTTAAAGTTACATGCTTAAGTTCATGTTTTGATAATGAGTTTACATGTTTATAAGTATGTATATCATGATGTAGAAGTTAAGTTTATAATTGATTCTATGAATATAAAGTGTTAAAGTTGTTCAAGATCAATTATATGATATATGTGCTTGATTTGATGAGATGTTGATAAAGATATGAATAAGCTGGAGAAGTATGATTTAAATGAATGATTCTTATGTGAAAGAGGAGTACATGAGAACAAGAATTAAGTGATTTGGCAAAGTATAGCTTGAGTTATGAATTTTTGAAGATGAAAATGTAAGATGAAGTTTATGTTCACTATTGAATTTAAATTCTCATAACTTGATGAATATGCATGATAAAATTATGAAATTTTGATGACATGTCTAATTATAAGTTGAGATTATGACTGTTAAGTTTCATAATTTAAAGATGAGAAATGAATAAGTTATGAGTATAAGAAAGCATATATGTAAAGATAAGTATATATGCAATGTTTAAGTTATTAAAATGAGATTATCATGAGTAATTCTCATATAAGTAATGAGTAATTTGATGATGTTTTAGTATAATATGTTGAGTATATAATCTTATAAAGATTATATTAAGTATGACATATTAATATCATGATTAAAAGTGATGATTTGGAAGATGATTATAATTGAGTTTATTTTCACTTTCAAGTTATTTAAGTGAAAAGTGAGTATAAGCCAATATCTAGAAATTGGGAGATAAGATGTATGATGGATTAAGTACTTGATTGAGTTAAAGATCAAGATGAATTTATATATCATGATGATGATGTTAAAAGTTAAGTATGTTTAAGTACTTAATCAAGTATAAATGTGAAATATAGTTATTTTCACATTTGAGTTATGACATGATAAGTTTAATACCATATTAGTGTTTATGAGGACATGATTTATAAGGTTAAGTAATTGACCTTGAGTAAAAGATAAAAGAAAAGTTAAGTTAAGTATTAACTTGAGAAAGAGCATGTTAATGAATTTCTATAAGATTGGATGAGTTAAGAATCCTAAAATCTTATTGAGTATACGAGCATAGTACTTAGTATATTTGTTTATATTTGATGTAACTTGCAGATTCCGTTACAGCACAACACTTATCGATTTACAAATGATTTCAAAGACTAAAAAGGTGGGGACCCTGAACGAGTATCACATTGAGTACGATATCGATAGAGTAGGGATGAGGAGACCATCAGTTGTCTCAGAGTATATCCTAAGTAATAATTATACGCTTGGGATGAGGAGGCATTAAGTTGTCTCATGAGTATATCCTAAGTTCTGATGGAGGCCGCCGAGTTGCCTGAGAAATATCCATTAGAATGTGCACATGTACTTAATCAGAAGAGAAAGAGAAAAGTTTAAGTTTAAGTACCAGAACAGATTTCTGGTTACCAATCAGATATCGGTATATGATTATCTTTATCGTTACTCACCCCCATGAGTTTTAGTTTCAGGTGACAGGTCGAAGAGAAGGTGTGAGTGGAGCAGTGTTGGTGTGGATCGTGGATTCAGATGACGACAAGCTTATTATGGACATTTATAACAGTCTGTAAAATTAACTACGTTTTCAAGTAATTCCGCTATGCACATTGAATATTGAACTTACATTTAATGAATTTATGATTTGAAGTTTTTACCAAAGTGAGAAGTATGAATATGGTTAAATGCAAGTTTAAAGGAAATCTGTTTCTTTATGTCTAAAAGAAGTATTAGACAAAGTTTAAAGATAAATGAATTTTCAAGATGATAAAGTTGAGTAGCATCCCGAGTTATTCGCAAAATATTTCGAAAGAGATATAAGTAATTTTGAAGTAAAAGTTGCGAAAAAGTTACTCTGATAAGCGGGGTGTTACAACGTTGATGAGTATAGAAGGGAAAACAAAAGATACAGTTAAGGCAAGGCAAGATTTGGAAAACATGAATATCCGCAAGGAGTTGCACTTGATCAAGATGGGTGATGGAAAGAATGTAATGCCTGCTGCTTGCTATGTCATGAATAAGAAAGAAAGACGTGAGTTTTGTGACTTTCTAAAGTCAGTTAAGTTTCCTGATGGATATGCTTCCAATATATCTCGTTGTGTCAGTGCGAGCAATCAAAAGATATCCGGATTAAAAAGTCATGATTGCCATATTCTTTTACAACGAATACTTCCAGTTGGGATTCGTGGTTCTTTGAATAAAGAAGTTTGTGATGTATTGGCTGAGTTAGGTCATTTTTTTCAACGTTTATGCAGTGGAAGTTGAAAAAAAATGATTTGGAGAAAATGGAAAGTGATATTTGCTTGATATTGTGTAAACTGGAAAAGATATTCCCTCCTGCATTCTTTGACGTCATGGTTCATTTGCCTATCCATTTACCACGCGAGGCATTGATAGGTGGTCCAGTTCAATTTAGATGGATGTATTCGATTGAAAGGTAAATCTACGAAACTGTCAAATTCTTATATATTACTTGTATGTGTTTATATTTTTAATAATGTTGATTTATCTTGTAGGTTCTTATGCGACTTGAAGCAGGGTGTAACCAATAAAGCTCATCCAGAAGGATCAATTGCAGAAGCGTACATTGCAAAAGAGTCTTTAACTTTTTGCTCCATGTACTTGAAAGGAATTGAGACTAGATTTAATTGAGATGATAGAAATTGTGATATAATTATTGATGATAGTCTTTCAATCTTCTCTGAAAAATGTCGCCACTTCGGAGCAACAAAACTTGTTGAATTATCAGAGGAAGAATTTAACACATTGCACTGGTTTGTCTTACAGAATTGTGAAGAGGTTCAACCTTATTTTGAGTAAGTGTAAATTATAGTTTAAATATTCGAATATTATTATACAATTTGATTTAAAAATATGAATGTTCATTGCAGGAAGCACAAGCAGGATCTAATGTTGGTTGGATGTGCAAACATAAATCAAGAACATAAAGAACAATTTCCTGCATGGTTCAAACAACATGTAAGGGCATTATCATTTCAAATACAAAGTATCACATCATAATACTTGTTATTAGGCTTTCATTTATTCGAACTTCTTACTGATAGTTTTTATTGTATATTTTGTTGTAAATATACAGATGAGTCATTTGTATCAGGAGGAACCAACGAAAGCAAATGAATCTTTGTATTCACATTCATGTGCACCATGCAGATGTGTTAGAAAGTATCCTGGATGCATTACCAACGGGGTAAGATTTATGACAAAAGATCGTGATAGTCGTCGTAAAACCCAAAATAGTGGAATCGTTGTTGAGGGTAACCATGGCGAAGATCTAATTGAATTTTATGGTGTTATATCTGATATAATTCTGCTTGACTATGTGAAAGATAGACATGTCACGATATTCAAGTGTGAATGGTTCGATATTGGGAATAGATGACAAACAGGCTTGCGAAAAGAGGGAAATATGGTGAGTGTTAGGATTAGTAAGAATTGGTACGAGAACGACCCTTTTATACTTGCTAATCAAGCTAGGCAGGTTTTCTATATTAATGACCCTAAATACGGACATGATTGGCGGGTAGTGCAACCTTTCCAACATAGACATGTTTATGATGTCGATGAGATTCAGGATGAAGAAATAAATGCTGATGACTTTTTCTCTATGGAAGATGGGGTGTACCAAGAGAATGTGTAATAGCCCAGTTCTGTATTAATAAAATGACAGTTTTTAGTTCCCAGTTGAACTATTTCTTTTTATTAATACTGCTCGTCTTGAGTTCCGAGCCCAGTTATCAGCTATTCAATCTCAGTTATTAATTCCGGTCTATTTTTCTTATTTTAGAAATGGGTTGTATTTCAGTCGGAATTAATTATTCCAATTGACGAATAATCGGAACCGACTATGTTTCGATAAATCGTCTAAGTCCAGCCGTGCCCGGAACCAAGTCGTTCGGTCGCGAGTATCGCGCCTAGTTCGCGCCTAGCCAATTCTCGAGCCCTAGTAGTCTCGAGTCTTGCTCGAGCCCTAGCCATGCTCATAGCCTTACTTAGAATATTTTCTAAGTATGAGATCATTTTTATCAAGTCTTGGATATCATTCCCTCGGCCTAAGTAACCCCGCACCGAGCTCGTGCACGGGTCCGAGTCCTCGCGCCCAAGTGTCGCGTGCCTCGCCAAGCCGCGAGTGCCCAAGTCATGGTTAGTAATGTGGCATAATTTTTCTAAGTGATTTGGTTCCCTAGACGAACCACGAGTTCAGCCATAGGCAAGGGTTAGCCTCGGTCCAAGTGTATGTCGAGCCCGAGCCAATGTCGCGCCCTAGTACCCGCGCCTTAGTCCTCGCGCGTGCTTGCATGAGCCCAAGTCTTGGCCATGTTTTTCCTAGTATTTTTCTAAGTGTTTTGAACACTTAAGTTCAGCCTAGCATGGGGATAGTACTTGGGCCAAGTAATTCTCACGCGCAGCCCAGGACAGCAGTTCCCGCGCCCAGCTCGCGCCCAGGCCCCGTGCCGCGACAGCCCAGACAGCGCCCAGGGCCCAGCAGCGCCCAGGCCCAGCGCGGGCAGCGCACCAACCCACTTCTTGGGCCCAATTCCATTAATTCCGGCCCACTTTCCTCATGACCCAAAAGTGGCGAGTAATTAGGACATAATAAGGGTTTAATTAAGATTAATTAACCCTAATGAAGTTTAAGCCTTAAGCACTTTCAAGTGAGTCCAAATGTGGACATGTGCATGGAATATTTTAATGCATGTGTTGTTGGATTTGTCCCCCACTACCTCATGCATGGGACAAGGCCTGACCCAAGGCATATTTTAGTCCAAGATGCCCTGCAAGATGCTCCCAGAATCCGTGCCATACCTGTCCCCAAGGCTCCTCCATGTCACGCCAAGCCCTCACCCTCATGCATGCGCTTGTGATGTTTGGTGTTCCCCTTGGGCACCTTGTAACCTCCGTCCATTTGCACTACTTAAGGGATGTCCCCATCATTTCCCCAACTCTTGGACACCTTAAACACATAAGAGATAGTGAGGGAAAAGTTGAGAAACCGAGAGCAAGCCCAACCCTTTGCCGCGCGCGCGTGTGAGCCCGGGTGGAGGAGTTTGATAGGTGCACCTTGTTCCAGCCATTTTCTCTCGGGGCTCAGCCACTCCATAGTGTTTTGTGTATTTTTAGGAGTTCCCAGAATCCATCATTTGCAGCCAATAGTCGTTGGAACAAGTCAAAGCTCGAGGAGCCGCGTGTAGGCACTAGTGGCGGGCATCACCACCATTTTCGAGTTTGAAGGAGGTTAGCTCGTGACTTTCATTTTTCCTAGCTTATTCATGATAAAATAAGATTTATCATGTACAAAAATGATGCCATGCATGAGAAGAATATGGAGATTTGGATTTTTGAAGATTTAAGCCCTAATTTCGTAAGTTATGGTACATGCATGATATGGCCGAGATTAGTATCTTAAAAATCCTCAAAAATCATGAGTATGACATGGTTAAAACAGTTTCATGCTTTGAGTTCATTTGTTCGGTCAATTTGTTAAGTGAAATCGAGCCATTTTCACCCCCGAACCTAAGTATATGTGCATGCATGTATTGACCAATGTTCTAGCCTCATTAGCCATGATTTTTGATGTATATCATTCGGCCCTAGGTCAATTTTCATGTTGAGCATGTTCATTTTTGTGCCCTAGGGTGGCCTCGTGCCTAATCGGCCCTATAAGCCCACCACCAAATCCAACCGAGGTCCCTCAGTGACTTTTGGCATTTTTGAGCATTTTATGTCATATTAGGTTGATTTGGTTCAGTAGTCCCCGGCAAAGTTGCCGGAAGTTTGGCAAAGGACCGGCTAGGGTCACCAGCCGCGCCAGTCGCGCGTGCCGTGCCCGTGCCGCGTCGCAGGGGCCAGGCAGTGCCCCTGTCCGTGCCCGCGCCTAGCGCTCGCGAGGCACCGCAGTCCCCAGTGCACGTGACAGCGCCCAGCCGCGCCTGTCCGTGCCAGCCCGCGAGGTCTCAGCGCCAGTCGCGCCAGAGCACCTCCGACAGCGCCCGGCAGCGCTGTCCCAATGTCATGCACGCGTGATCCCGAGCCAGTCGCTCGTACCACGCGGAGTCGACCTCGGGTCGTGCCAGCAGCGCACCCGAGTGTCCAGTGCCGTGCTGTAGTGACCCCGAGTCAGGTCCAGAGGCCTCGGGACGTGCCCAGCAGCACGCCCGAGTAGTCAGTTAGCCCGGGACGTGCCCAGCAGCATGCCCGCGTGCCCAGGGTCGCCCGGTAGCACCCTGACAGCCCTAGCCGCGCCCGAGCCGCGCGAGTAGTGTCTGGCCACGTCCGTTCTCGCGCCAGTCGCACTCGGGTCGTGCCAGCCGCACGCCCAGTGCCCAGTCAACCCGGGTACGCGCCAGTTCCCGCGTCCCTCGTGCTCGACCGTGCCCAGCAGCACGCCAGCACACCCAGTGACTCTCGGTCGTGCCCAGCCGCACCTAGTGGCACCAGTCGTGCCAGGGCCCGTGCCAGCCGCACAGCCCGCGCCCAGCAGCGCCTAGTACCGTGCCCGGTCGCACCCAGCTAGTGCCCAGCGCCGTGCCATGGCCCCAGCAGGCCCGGCACGGGATCGAGCCCGGCCAGTCCGAGCAGCCCGTGACCAACCGGTCCAGTGTGACCCGGTGGTCCAACCGGGTCCGGTCCAGCCCGACCCGGTTCAGCCAGTTAGCGAACCGGCCGGTTTAGCCGGCGGTTCGAGTCCGTTTTGGTTCGTGATTTTCGGTCCGAGTCTTATTCCGAAATTTAAGTATTTTTCCGAGCCAAACCAGATCAGTTAAGCATATCAGTATTATTTCCGGACTTAGAATTATTTCTGTGAACCCTTAGAGCGTTCCTTTATATCCGGATGAGTAATCTGATAGAGTAGAGCATCCTAGCATATTTTTGAGCATATGACGAGCATAGTACTTAGTATATTTGTTTGCTTATATTTTTATGTAGCTTGAGGAGTCAGCTACCAGCACAGCCGCACTTACTCATTTTCAAAACCGATCAGGTGGGGACCCAGTCTGGGTTATACATTGAGTTTAATAGTCGATATCACGTTCAGGTATGTATATGAGTTTTATCCACTTTGGGTTAAGGCCAAGTTTGCCTTCCCTAAGTTCTGGTGGTGGCCCAGTTTGCCCTAGTTATACCATCAGAGTGTGCACACGGTTACCGGCCAGAGTGTTCCGGGAGTTACCGGCCAGAGAGTTCCGGGAGTTACAGTTTACTTATATATACCAGTTTGTGATATCATTATTAATATTGCTGTTTACTTTAGAATGGGTTTTTATGGAGTACAAGTGGACCGTACTCACCCCCACTTTATATTTTCAGATGGCAGGGTCGGCGGGCAGGCGTGAGTCAAGCTGTGGTGGTGGTGGTCGTGAGTTCCGCACGAAAGCTGTTCCCGGGACATTTGTTTAAACTGTTTGTAAACTAAATAATTCCACGCATTTCAGACTTCCGCTATGCTTGTGTTTATTTTCGAACATGCATGATGCTATTTTCAGACTTAAATAATTTTACCCGGTTCGCCAGTACGAACGGGTCCAGACTAATATGCATGATTCGTAAAAATATAAACCTGAATTCTTTAAGTCTAAACCAGTTGTTAGACCTAGGTTAAAGAAACGGGTTTTTAAGCAGAAAAGTCCTTAGCAGCATCCCGAGATAGTTTGCAAATGATTTCGAAAAATTTATAAGCGTTTTCGAAAGAGTTTAAATTTGCGAAAAATTGGCCCTAGTTAGCGGGGTGTTGCAGTTGGTATCAGAGCACCGTTTGTGCTTCTGAATGCTTTAAAAGACAGGAAAATTTTGCAAAACTCGACCACACCACACTCACGCCGCGCCGACTACCAGGTAAGTGCTTGCTGTAAAAGTTTTTTAAAGTTTATATAAGCAAACCGTACTATGTCTACGCTCAATAGGATTCAGATAATCCGAACTCTAGATGCTCAGATCAGTATAAGACTCCTAGTAGTATCAGTTATGTCCTCTATCAGATTTCAGAACTCTAGATTCGAACTCTAGTCGAACTCTAGATTATCGAGTTAGTTTTAGCAACTCATCAAGAAATTTGTGCCTATTCCAGTATTCAGCGTTTCCTTTCAGCCTTATGCAATTTCATCCTCCTGTTCTGACCCAGTTACGCGGCTTATTCTCAGATGGCCCGTCGTCAGAACCAAGCTCAGAGAGAGATGTCCCAGGCTGAGGTAGTCGCTCAGTTTCGCGGCTACAACCCAGACAAGTTTTCGGGGTAGGGAGACCCTCGACTAGTCGATGAGTGGATCCAGGGTCTCGAGGCTATCTTCGAGATCATTGAGTGCTCCGAGAGGCACAACATTCTGTGTGCCCAGGTCCAGATGACAGGAGACGCCAGGCTGTGGTGGAACTCCTACTGGGGCTTGCGCCCTGGTGAGAAGGAGAACCTCACCTGGGCACAGTTCAAGGAGATGCTGCGGGAGAAGTATTACCCGGATACCTACAAGGCTGAGATGGAGCGCCAGTTCTTGGCGCTTAAGCAGGGCCACCGCTCCGTAGATAAGTAGGAGCGGGAGTTTGTTCGTCTCGGGTCCTTTGTCCTGTATCTGGTGGACACTGAGACGAAGAAGGCGAGGCGTTTTCGTGACGGGCTTCTGCCAGCTATTCGTCACCATGTTGCGGGACACGGCGTCCAGTCTTACGCCGATGTCGTCGCTAAGGCCCAGGAGACAGACGCCTGTCTCAGGATGGACTCAGCTCAACCCCCAGCGTTGCCCCCAGTTCAGTATCCGACACTACCGCCAGCTCAGCCAGCGCCTGTCCAGCAGGCGAAGCCTAAGAACAAGAGAAAGTGGAAGGGTCAGCAGAATGACCGGAGGAACAGGCAGAGACAGCCACAGGTCCCACCATGTGGCACATGTGGACGCCCACACCGCGGAGAGTGTCTTGCTGGGCAGAACGTCTGCTTTCACTGTCGGAGGCCCGGACATACCGTCCGGAACTGTCCGGATAGGCAGCAGTAGCAGCAGCCCCGATAGCCACAGCAACAGCAGCAGAGGCCGCCTCAGCAGCAGAGGCGAGGACAGCAGGCTCAGGTGTATGCAGTTGAGCAGGCTGAGGCAGAGCAGAACCCAGGTACTATGTCCGGAATGATTGTTTTGAATGATGTACCTATATTTGCTCTATTCGACACTGGTGCGACACACTCTTTTGTGTCGACTCAATGTGTGGAGGCCATTGGAGTTCAGCCCATCAACACTGTTGACCCTCTCGAGGTGAGTCTAGCCTCGGGAAGGAAGATAGTGACGAGCTCCAAGGCAGAGGACCTTAACCTTAGTATTGGCGGCCGAATTCTGAAGGCCGAAGCTTATGTTATCGAGATGAGGGATTTCGACCTCATTCTCGGTATGGATTGGTTGACGCGTTATCGAGCGGACATTCGTTGCCACGATCGGGAGGTTATTCTTCATCTTCCGAAGGACAGTCAGATCACCTTTTTCGGCTCGAAGACGCAAACCCTACCTCGTGTTGTATCGATGGCCAAGGCAAGGAAGATTCTGCGCAGAGAAGATTGTCAGGGTTACCTGGTGAGCCTTGTCGATGAAGGATCGAGAGCACAGACACCTCACGATGTTCCAGTTGTTCGTGAGTTCGTGGATGTGTTCCCGGATCAGCTACCAAGAGGACCACCCAGCAGGCAGGTGGATTTCACCATCGATCTTGTTCCAGGAGCAGGACCGGTGTCTAAGGCACCATACCGTATGGCTCCGAAGTAGTTGCAGGAGCTGAAGACGTAGATCGAGGAGTTGTTGAAAATCGGTTTTATCCGACCCAGCGTCTCACCTTGGGGAGCACCCGTCCTATTCGTCAAGAAGAAAGACGGATCCATGAGAATGTGCATCGATTACCGGGATCTCAACCGGTTAACGGTGAAGAATAAATATCCGCTCCCCAGGATAGACGACTTGTTTGACCAGCTGGGAGGAGCCCGTGTATTTTCCAAGATCGATTTACGCTCCGGCTATCATCAGCTGAAGATTAAGGAGTCCGATGTAGCCAAGACTGCTTTCCGGACGAGATATGGACACTACGAGTTCGTGGTTATGCCGTTTGGTCTGAGTAATGCGCCGACGGTGTTCATGGACTTGATGAATCAGGTGTTCCATCCGTACTTAGACCAATTTGTTATTGTCTTTATTGATGACATTTTGGTCTACTCCAGGAGTTTGGAGGAGCATGAGCAGCATCTGAGGGTTGTTCTCGGGACCCTTAGACGAGAAAAGTTGTACGCCAAGTTCTCGAAGTGTGAATTTTGGCTGAAGCGAGTGGCATTTTTAGGCCACATCATCACTGAGAGAGGCATTGAGGTTGATCCGGCGAAGATTGCTGCAGTTCGGAACTGGTCAGCGCCCAGAAGTCCCACCGAGGTCCGCAGTTTTCTCGGTCTAGCAGGGTACTATCGCAAGTTTATCGAGGGATTTTCTAAGATTGCCCTCCCCTTGTCCAAGTTGACGAGGAAATCCGTGAAGTTTGAGTGTACGAGTCGTTGTGAGGAGAGCTTCCAAGAGCTCAAGAAGAGGCTTACGACGGCTCCAGTGCTGATTATTCTGGATCCTACTCGAGGTTTCACCATCTATAGTGATGCCTCGAAGCAGGGTCTTGGGTGTATGCTGATGCAAGATGGCCAAGTCGTTGCGTACGCTTCACGTCAGTTGAAGCCCCATGAGCAGAATTACCCTACGCACGACCTAGAATTGGCAGCGATTGTGCATGCACTCAAGATTTGGCGCCATTATCTGTATGGTGGTCGGTGTGAGATCTTTACCGATCACAAAAGTTTGCAGTATATCTTCACACAGAAGGAGCTCAACATGCGCCAGAGGCGATGGTTGGAGCTTGTGAAAGATTATGACTGCACCATACAGTACCATCCGGGGAAGGCGAACGTGGTAGCAGACGCCCTAAGCCGTAAGGTGAGGGGTGAGTCAGTCTGCTCGATCACCGATCAGCGCCAGCTTATCCGAGAGTTTGCTCGGATGCAGATTGAGGTCGTCGAATCGCTTCCTAAGGAGATTTCGGGGAGTGTTAGCTCGATGCGAGTTCAGCCCATGCTGAGAGACAGAATCCGGCGGGAGCACTCCTGCGATCAGTTATTCGCACTTTAGAGGCGAAGGTTCACGCCGGAGGCATAGAGGGCTTTTATCGAGGCACAGATGGAGCCTTGGAGTTCAGAGGCCGCATTGTCATGCCAAAAGTCGGGACTTTACGCAAGGAAATCCTGACTGAGGCCCACAGTGCGCCATATTTAGCCCACCCTGGGAGTACCAAGATGTACCACGACCTGAAAAGGTCGTTCTGGTGGCGAGGAATGAAGAGAGATGTAGCAGACTTCGTGAAGAAGTGCTTGGTCTGTCAGCAAGTAAAGGCCGAGCACAAGAGTCCCATAGGTCTGCTACAGCCACTTGAGATTCCCAGCTGGAAGTGGGAAGAGGTTACCATGGACTTCGTCACGGGACTACCTAAGTCGTCCGAGCACCACGACGCAATTTGGGTAGTGGTAGACAGGCTGACGAAAGTCGCGCATTTCATGCCTGTGGCGATGACCATGACGATGGATCAGTTTGCCGAGATATATACCCGTGGTGTTATTCGACTCCACGGAGTGCCCATTACGATCATCTCCGATCGAGATCCCAGATTCACCAGTCGATTCTGGGAGAGTTTGCATGAGGCAATGGGCACCCAGTTAAAGTTCAGTTCGGCTTACCATCCAGAGACGGACGACCAGTCCGAGAAGACGATCCAGACGCTCGAGGATATGCTCCAAGCCTTAATTCTGGACAGAGGTGCTAAGTGGGAGAAGTGGCTCCCAATAGATGAGTTCGCCTATAACAACAGTTATCAGGCATCTACAGATGGCTCCCTACGAAGCACTTTACGGCCGCAAGTGTCGATCGCCCTGTATTTGGATGACGTCGGAGAGCGACGAGTACTCGGTCCAAAGTTGATCGAGGAGACAGCTGAGCAGGTAGCCTGGATCAGAGAGAGGCTCAAGACAGCTCAGAGTCGGCAAAAGTCCTCAGCCGACAAGCATAGAGGAGAGATGCACTTTGAGCCCGGAGATCATGTATTCCTGAAGGTTCGACCGATGAGAGGTGTCGTTCGCTTCGGGAAGAGAGGGAAGTTGCATCCTCGCTATATAGGCCCGTTCGAGATTCTCGAGCGAGTGGGCGAAGTCGCCTATCGATTGGCTCTGCCTCCCGAGTTGGCTGGCGTGCACAACGTGTTCCACGTTTCGATGCTACGCCCATACGTGTGCGATCCCGAGCATGTGCTTCAGCACAGCGAGATTCAGCTTCAGCCAGATTTGACTTACGAGGAGCAGCCGGTAGCGGTTCTGGATCGAAAGGTCCTTCGGCTCAGGAACCGAGACGTTCCCCTCGTTCGTATCAGGTGGAATCGCCACGGAGATTCAGATGCCACATGGGAGCGCGAGGCAGATGTTAGAGCTCGTTTTCCAGATTTTGAGTTCTGATATGTACCCAGTTGTATATATTTTCAGTTCTTGTATGTATTTCTCCAGTTTAGTATTTCCGAGGACGGAAATATTTTAAGGGAGATAGATTGTAATAGCCCAGTTCTGTATTAATAAAATGACAGTTTTTAGTTCCCAGTTGAACTATTTCTTTTTATTAATACTGCTCGTCTTGAGTTCCGAGCCCAGTTATCAGCTATTCAATCTCAGTTATTAATTCCGGTCCATTTTTCTTATTTTAGAAATGGGTTGTATTTCAGTCGGAATTAATTATTCCAGTTGACGAATAATCGGAACCGAGTATGTTTCGATAAATCGTCTAAGTCCAGCCGTGCCCGGAACCAAGTCGTTCGGTCGCGAGTATCGCGCCTAGTTCGCGCCTAGCCAATTCTCGAGCCCTAGTAGTCTCGAGTCTTGCTCGAGCCCTAGCCATGCTCATAGCCTTACTTAGAATATTTTCTAAGTATGAGATCATTTTTATCAAGTCTTGGATATCATTCCCTCGGCCTAAGTAACCCCGCACCGAGCTCGTGCACGGGTCCGAGTCCTCGCGCCCAAGTGTCGCGTGCCTCGCCAAGCCGCGAGTGCCCAAGTCATGGTTAGTAATGTGGCATAATTTTTCTAAGTGATTTGGTTCCCTAGACGAACCACGAGTTCAGCCATAGGCAAGGGTTAGCCTCGGTCCAAGTGTATGTCGAGCCCGAGCCAATGTCGCGCCCTAGTACCCGCGCCTTAGTCCTCGCGCGTGCTTGCATGAGCCCAAGTCTTGGCCATGTTTTTCCTAGTATTTTTCTAAGTGTTTTGAACACTTAAGTTCAGCCTGGCATGGGGATAGTACTTGGGCCAAGTAATTCTCACGCGCAGCCCAGGACAGCAGTTCCCGCGGCCCGCTCGCGCCCAGACCTCGTGCTGCGACAGCCCAGACAGCGCCCAGGGCCCAGCAGTGCCCAGGCCCAGCGCGGGCAGCGCACCAGCCCACTTCTTGGGCCCAATTCCATTAATTCCTGCCCACTTTCCTCATGACCCAAAAGTGGCGAGTAATTAGGACATAATAAGGGTTTAATTAAGCTTAATTAATCCTAATGAAGTTTAAGCCTTAAGCACTTTCAAGTGAGTCCAAATGTGGACATGTGCATGGAATATTTTAATGCATGTGTTGTTGGATTTTTCCCCTACTACCTCATGCATGGGACAAGGCCTGACCCAAGGCATATTTTAGTCCAAGATGCCCTGCAAGATGCTCCCAAAATCCGTGCCATACCTGTCCCCAAGGCTCCTCCATGTCACGCCAAGCCCTCACCCTCATGCATGCGCTTGTGATGTTTGGTGTTCCCCTTGGGCACCTTGTAACCTCCGTCCATTTGCACTACTTAAGGGATGTCCCCATCATTTCCCCAACTCTTGGACACCTTAAACACATAAGAGATAGTGAGGTAAAAGTTGAGAAGCCGAGACCAAGTTCCTAGGGCCGCGAGATCCCCGAGCAAAGTCCTTTGGCACCATTTCGACTTTTGAGCAAGGTTAGCTCGTGCCAACCATTTTTCCTAACTTATTCATGATAAAATAAGATTTATCATGTACAAGAATGATGCCATGCATGTTCATATGAGGGAGTTCCGAATTTTTGAACATTTAAGCCTTAAATTCGTAAGTTGTTGCACATGCATGATATGGCCGAGATTAGTATCTTAAAAATCCTCAAAAATCATGAGTATGACATGGTTAAAACAGTTTCATGCTTTGAGTTCATTTGTTCGGTCAATTTGTTAAGTGAAATCGAGCCATTTTCACCCCCGAACCTAAGTATATGTGCATGCATGTAATGACCAATGTTCTAGCCTCATTAGCCATGATTTTTGATGTATATCATTCGGCCCTAGGTCAATTTTCATGTTGAGCATGTTCATTTTTGTGCCCTAGGGTGGCCTCGTGCCTAATCGGCCCTATAAGCCCACCACCAAATCCAACCGAGGTCCCTCAGTGACGTTTGGCATTTTTGAGCATTTTATGTCATATTAGGTTGATTTGGTTCAGTAGTCCCCGGCAAAGTTGTCGGAAGTTTGGCAAAGGACCGGCTAGGGTCACCAGCCGCGCCAGTCGCGCGTGCCGTGCCCGTGCCGCGTCGCAGGGGCCAGGCAGTGCCCCTGTCCGTGCCCGCGCCTAGCGCTCGCGAGGCACCGCAGTCCCCAGTGCACGTGACAGCGCCCAGCCGCGCCTGTCCGTGCCAGCCCGCGAGGTCTCAGCGCCAGTCGCGCCAGAGCACCTCCGACAGCGCCCGGCAGCGCTGTCCCAGTGTCATGCACGCGTGATCCCGAGCCAGTCGCTCGTACCACGCGGAGTCGACCTCGGGTCGTGCCAGCAGCGCACCCGAGTGTCCAGTGCCGTGCTGTAGTGACCCCGAGTCAGGTCCAGAGGCCTCGGGACGTGCCCAGCAGCACGCCCGAGTAGTCAGTTAGCCCGGGACGTGCCCAGCAGCATGCCCGCGTGCCCAGGGTCGCCCGGTAGCACCCTGACAGCCCTAGCCGCGCCCGAGCCGCGCGAGTAGTGTCTGGCCACGTCCGTTCTCGCGCCAGTCGCACTCGGGTCGTGCCAGCCGCACGCCCAGTGCCCAGTCAACCCGGGTACGCGCCAGTTCCCGCGTCCCTCGTGCTCGACCGTGCCCAGCAGCACGCCAGCACACCCAGTGACTCTCGGTCGTGCCCAGCCGCACCTAGTGGCACCAGTCGTGCTAGGGCCCGTGCCAGCCGCACAGCCCGCGCCCAGCAGCGCCTAGTACCGTGCCAAGTCGCACCCAGCTAGTGCCATGGCCCCAGCAGGCTCGGCACGGGACCGAGCCCGGCCAGTCCGAGCAGCCCGTGACCAACCGGTCCAGTGTGACCTGATGGTCCAACCGGGTCCGGTCCAGCCCGACCCGGTTCAGCCAGTTAGCGAACCGGCCGGTTTAGCAGGCAGTTCGAGTCCGTTTTGGTTCGTGATTTTCGGTCCGAGTCTTATTCCGAAATTTAAGTATTTTTTCTGAGCCAAACCAGATCAGTTAAGCATATCAGTATAATTTCTGAGCTTAGAATTATTTCTGTGAACCCTTAGAGCGTTCCTTTATATTCGGATGAGTAATCTGATAAAGTAGAGCATCCTAGCATATTTTTGAGCATATGACGAGCATAGTACTTAGTATATTTGTTTGCTTATATTTTTATGTAGCTTGAGGAGTCAGCTACCAGCACAGCCGCACTTATCCATTTTCAAAACCGATCAGGTGGGGACCCAGTCTGGGTTATACATTGAGTTTAATAGTCGATATCACGTTCAGGTATGTATATGAGTTTTATCCACTTTGGGTTAAGGCCAAGTTTGCCTTCCCTAAATTCTGGTGGTGGCCCAGTTGCCCTAGTTATACCATCAGAGTGTGCACACGGTTACCGGCCAGAGTGTTCCGGGAGTTACCGGCCAGAGAGTTCCGGGAGTTTCAGTTTACTTATATATACCAGTTTGTGATATCATTATTAATATTGCTGTTTACTTTAGAATGGGTTTTTATGGAGTACAAGTGGACCGTACTCACCCCCACTTTATATTTTCAGATTGCAGGGTCGGCGGGCAGGCGTGAGACGAGCTGTGGTGGTGGTGGTCGTGAGTTCCGCACGAAAGCTGTTCCCGGGACATTTGTTTAAACTGTTTGTAAACTAAATAATTCCACGCATTTCAGACTTCCGCTATGCTTGTGTTTATTTTCGAACATGCGTGATGCTATTTTCAGACTTAAATAATTTTACCCGGTTCGCCAGTACGAACGGGTCCAGACTAATATGCATGATTCGTAAAAATATAAACCTGAATTCTTTAGGTCTAAACCAGTTGTTAGACCTAGGTTAAAGAAACGGGTTTTTAAGCAGAAAAGTCCTTAGCAGCATCCCGAGATAGTTTGCAAATGATTTCGAAAAATTTATAAGCGTTTTCGAAAGAGTTTAAATTTGCGAAAAATTGGCCCTAGTTAGCGGGGTGTTGCAGAATGAGACAAATGATGCATTTGAAGTTAGTCTTGGTGAAGTACAATCACTAAGTAGGACTAGTGATATTGACGAGTCGACAATTGTAAGACTACCCGAAGTTGCAGAGGTTGAAAACATAGATGACCTCAATGAGGAAGACGAGCTAGACGATACTATGGTTGACTATTGGAGTAGTGAAGAAGATTCTGAGAAAAGCAACACTTCTGATAATGAGGGCGATGATGATGATTGGGAAGGTTGATAATTGACTGGTAACATGATCATTTATAATATTATTCTATACCTTTGTGAAAACTGTGTTTCATTGGTAATAATTAAAAAGAAAAAATAAAATTTGTTTTTGTTTATGTTTATGTTGCCAGGGAGTGAATGTTAATCAGCTTTACACTAGATTACTTCTAGTTGCCATCTGTTTCTATTCATATCAACAGGTAAGCATTGAAATATAAGCTACGTTCATATATTTCAAGTGAGCATTCATGAGGATTTTGTTTCAAGTTGGTTGATTTTTCTGTGAATGGATTGAATTATTTGAAGTTGTCAGGTCTAGAACCCTCGAAGCTGCCAAGTGGTCTAAGGGGAGGAACGACATCTGGTGGATCATCTTCATCCTTGCGATTTTGTCTCCAATGAGTAGTGTCTGTTTTGATTTAGTGAAGCTTGTTTGATGGTTTTATGTTGTTGAGGTTGGTTGTTACTGTTATGTTGAAATTTTTGTCTCTAGATTGTTTCTGGTGTGAAGTGGATTTATTTTCAGTTTTTTGGTTTACCTTGGTGTGAAGTGGATTTATTTTCAGTTTTTTAGCCTGGGGTTTAATTGCTTGGTGTGAAGTGTAATTCCAAGGTTGTTATCTTGATGTTTTTCAAACAGTGTTCTGGTGTCCTAGTTGGTTATGAACTTATGAATAAAAGCATCGTTTGTTGAGTTTGCCATCTCATACACGGTTGATTGTCGAATGTATTAGTTGAGTTTGTTTAGCGTTAATTATACGTTTCGAGAAAAAAAAAAAGGAAGAAGTAATATCTGTTTTTAGCAGTAGACTTGCAATGTTGGATTAGGGAAAGATAATTTATTAATTTTTTGTTGAATTCGATGTTATTTTTTAGAACAAATTTGAAGAAAGAAATTTTTTTATTAAAACGTCTACGTTTTATGCATGGTCTAGAAAATCGGACCGGACCAGCCGGTCCGACTGGTTGGACAGGAAACCGGTCAGTTGACCGGTCCAGTTCGCTGGAATGAAACAGTTGCCAGCGAACCGATCAACAACCGGTTGAACCTGTCAAGACTTGTCAGAATCGACCAAAAACCGGTCCGATCAAACCGGTTGAGCCGGTCCAGATTATTTTTTTAAAAATAAATAAATACTTTATTTATTTAAAAATATTTTTAAGTTAAATAAAAAATAAAGTACCTAAATATAATGGATGTATATAAGTTATTATTAGTTAATTTAAGTATTTGAATATTTTAAATTGTCTTAAATTTAAATAACAATTTTTTTTATATAAATTTATTATATAAAATATTATATATGTTTACAAATGCTAATAAATTAAATAGCGGTCCAACCGGTTCAACCATTGGTCGAGGACGACTGAACCATTGAACCAATAGCTTGACCGTTTCGTTGACCAGTTCAGTTTTCAGAACCTTGATTTTCAGAACCAGTTCGGCTGGGCTGCGCGGTAATGACTAGGGCCGAGTAAAATGCTTCGGGTAGGCCTCCAACACTTAGAAAATATTTAGCAAAGGATGATAAGGCTTGGACCAATGCTTAGGGCTCAGTGAATGTGCGTGGGCGCGGCTAATGGCGCGGGTCCGAGGCTCGGGCTCGAGGCTCGGTTAGGGCTTGATTTTTAAATGATCAAAACTTAACTTTGGTATTATTATACACTTAGAAAAATGTTCCAAGTATAAAATACCAATACTTGGCTAGGCTCGGAATTTACTAGAAAATAACTCGGAACCGAACTAGGGTTCGTAGTTGATAATTTTTTCGAATCGACTTGTTATTATTTAACAACCCAAATTAATGGATTAGTCTTAACTTAAACTTGATATAAAATTATTCATAGAATAATTTACCATATTTGAGCATTTAGCATACTAATTATAACTCGAGAATTTCTGAAAATTACGGATTTCACTTATAGTCGAGCAGTGAAACCGTTCTTACTATTATTTCTGATTTGGGGCGTTACAACCTATCCTCCTTAAAATATTTCCGTCCTCAGAAATACAAAACTAAGGTGCTAGGCCAGAACATAAAATAAAAGTACATATATATACATCTGAAAATCTCAAAACTCGAAATCTGGATAACAAGCTCTGATCTCGGCCTCTCTCTCCCAAGTGGCTTCCGACTCGTCGTGGCGATTCCAGCAAACTTTGACAAGCTCTATATCTCTGTTCCTCAGCCGACGGACCTTCCGGTCCAGAACTAGTACCGGCTACTCATCGTACGTCAGGTTCTGCCCGACCTCTAGCTCGCCAAAGTTCACTACGTGGGTCGGGTTGTACACGTACTTTCTCAACATCGACACATGGAAGACGTTGTGTACACCCAAGAGCTCTGAGGGTAACGCCAGACGGTAGGCTGTTACGCCAACTCGCTCGAGAATCTCAAATGGCCCTATGAATCGGGGCTGCAGCTTCCCCTCTTCCCGAAACGAACAACGCCCTTCATCGGCGTGACCTTCAGGAGCACCTTGTCTCCCTGCTCGAACTCAAGCTCCCTTTTACGCTTGTTAGTGTAGGCTCTTTGTCGGCTCTGTGCCTCTCTCAGCTTCTCTCGGATCTCGGCAACCTTTTGTACTGTGTCCTCGATCAACTTGGGATCGAGAACCTGCTTCTCGCCAACTTCATCTCAATAAAGGGGTGAGCGGCACTTGCGACCGTATAAAGCTTCGAACGGTGCCATCTTGATCGACGAGTGATAGCTGTTGTTGTAGGCAAACTCCACAGTGGGTAATACCTCCTCCCACGAACCACCACGCTCTAGAACACAAGCTCGAAGCATGTCCTCAAGCGTCTGAATGGTCCGTTCCGACTGACCGTCGGTCTGTGGATGATAACCGGAGCTAAACTTCAACTTCGTCCCCATGGACTCGTTCAGACTCTCCCAGAAATGGCCGGTAAACCTAGGATCACGATCTGATATAATCTCGGCTGGAACGCCATGGAGTCGAATGATTCCCTAGAGGTACGTCTCAGCTAGCTGTTTGTCCTATTTTTGTTATATTTTTCTTTGTTTACTTGTTAATTTTTACCCCCATTTTTAGGAATCTTTTAGTTCTTTTGGTCCATTAGTTGTTCGTTTCGTGTGTTTGTCGTTTATTTCTCGCTTTCGATATTTTCTATTCTTTGGTTTGTTTTCGTGTGTTTTCCTTTTGTTTTTGGGTGGTGTGTAGGTCCAGGTTTTTCTTCACGTTTGGAGCAAGTCAAATATCCGAGCAGCGTGCGTCTCAGCCCTCAAAACAAATCAACCCGAATATCAGCTCTTCAAAGCGCGCCACGCCGTGTCCCTTCCCCGCGCCGCGAAGGAGCTCCTGCCCCGCGCCGTGAAGGTGCCGCGACTTGGACTGCGACTTTGCACCTCAACCTCTTCGCGCCGCGCCACTCCGCCTCGCGCCGCGATGAAGTCTCCTTTCGCGCCGCGCCACCCAGCCTCGCGCGGCGCCTGATATGTTGAACGTCTTTTGAAATATTAAACGGATCGCTACAAAATAGGGGGGTAGGGTTTTCAGAGATCATTCGGCACTTTTCATTTGACTCTCGTTTTTCGATCAGAAAAAAACTTGTTCCTTTTATCTTTGCTTATCTTTGAGATTTTTGGGAGTGACACCCAAGGATTTTGATCGTGGATTCGGATTGTGCTTGAGATTAACACTCTTTATTTATCTATCGTAAGTTTTCTTCTCATTTGACTATGAGTTTGGAATATTTACTGTATACAATATTTTGTGTTCATCTTAGCATGAGTGGCTAAATCTTTAAGCTAGGGAAAGGGGGTGATTACTCATACTTGTGTGCTTATTGTGCTTATGAATTTCGTTCAATCTATTCGAGTTGATTTAACCCTAGGGTTAGATGCTTGATAACCATTCTGATCCAATTAATCGACTTGTAGAACCGAAAGGGAAGAAGTCGGTAGATCTAGGCTCGACTAGAGTAGGCTTGTTCGTAATTGTATTGCCTACGTGTTAATTGATTGGGTTGATTTGCCGTCTATATTTTTCTTCTTGTTACGAGATGTTATTGAGGAATAATTTCTAAATGTGTAGGTTAATTGAATCATTTAGCCGAACGTATTCTACTCGGCATTTGAATTTGATTTGAGTTTGATCATCCCCAATTCCCTAGCCTTCGTACGTAGAAGGAATTCGTTTTAAGCTTTGATAATTGTTTATTTGCGCTGTTCGAGAATTAGTAGTTGATAATTAAAAACCAAAACCATTGAATTAGAGTGTTTAGGAATTTATTTGCTTTTTCGTGTGATAGAATATCCGTACATATAATCCGGCTGACCTTCCTTGAGATACGACCCGGTGTTCGAATCTTTTGATTCTACTCCGGTAAAAATAACTACAACAAAATGGCGCCGTTGCCGGGGAAGGTTTAGGACTTATTTTGTGCGCCTATTCATTTTGTTTTCAGTGTTTCTCTTATTTTTGTGATTTCTTGTTTTGTGTGTTTCTCTTTGTTTCGTTTTTCTTGATTAGTTCTAGTGTTTTTCTTGTTTTGTTTTCTTTGTCTCTTTCCTATCTATCTGGTGCCCGTGACGTTTTTGTTGTTTTTGTTTATGCGTACCAGAAGTGGTCTTGTAATCATTCCGAATAATGAATCCATCCAGAGGGACCTCCAAGAACTGTTGGCTAACCTTGCCCGAGGAAGTGAACAACCCATCTCGTCATCTTCTTCGTGAGTTGGCTCAACCAGTAATTGGGCCAGTGACTTCGTGTATCCGGCTGGGACAAGCAGCTCGGAACTATGAGCTAAAAACCATGCACTACAATCAACTACCATCCTTTCACGGCCTACCGAACGAGGACCCGCTTCATTTCATCCGGGAGTTCTACAATGTCCTCCAGACTTTTCCACTCCACAACTTAAATGAGGACCAGCTGAAGATGAGGTGTTTCCCCGAGACACTCAAGGACCGAGCTAAGGCTTGGTTTATGACACTTGCTCCCGACTCCCTCATCACTTGGGAGCAAGTGTACACCAAGTTCATTGGGAAATACTACTCTCATCAGAAGACTCAGGAATTTCGGTCCCAGATCGTTTCTTTTGCCCAACAGCCAAACGAGCCACTTCATGAAGCATGGGAGCGCTTCAAAGACCTCCAGAGGCAGTGCCCACATCACAATTTCCCTCCGGCTCTACTGGTGAACAGTTTTTATGACTCCCTCCATCAGAATATTCAATACATGGTGGATAATGCAGCTGGTGGAGATATTGGGGCGAAGACGGCAGAAGAGATGATAGATATTTTTGAGGCGATGAGTTCTAACTCGTCTCAAAAGAGCAGTCGAGGGAAGAGGACTTTTGTCAATGAAGTATCTCCCGGGCGGGACATGATGGCACAACAGCTAGCTGAGCTCACGGAGCAGATGCAGCTACTGAACGCAAGGGGAAGCCAACCAATGCAGACCATGGCCGTAGAAGCGTGTGGAGCATGTGGAGTACAAGGGCACAGGTCGGAGGTGTGTCCATCAGCTTTCGATCAAGATTTTGGTGAACAATATGAAGATGTGAATGCTCTTCAAGGCTACCAGAACCGGCCTGCCAACGACCCATACTCAAACACGTATAACCCGGGGTGGAGAAATCACCTGAATCTCTCATGGTCTAACAACAACAACATCCAGCAGCCTCCTTGACAGAACTTCATGCAGCAGCAACCCCGTCCCACTTTCATCCCCCAACAACAAATGAGGCCAAACTATTCTCAGCAGCAACATCAGCAACAGAGGGGCCCAATGGGAGGAATGCAAGCACAAGGGGCCGGACCCAGTTCAGCTAATCAAGACGACAAGCTGGACAAGATTTTTCAGTTTATGGCAAACAGTGAGCAAAGGGGCGTGAACACCGATGCCTCTATCAAACGCCTGGAAACACAGTTGGGCCAGTTTGCTACGAGAGTGGGGAACATGGAAGCAGACTCAGACAAGGGGAAGCTACCTAGCCAGCCCAAGGAAGCCAAGGCAATCACGGTTTTGAGAAGCGGGAAGGAGGTAGACAACCACGTGAGAATGCCCGAGCCTGATGACCTTACACCAACCAACCAGCCCAAAAGAGTAGAGGAAAACTCGAAAAAGAATACAGAAGCTGAGCCAAGGAAGCAGACAAACAGCCCAATGTTACACAAGTCACCAAACCCTTTCAAACCAAGCATACCCTTCCCAAGCCGACTCCGGGACGAGAAGCAGGAGCAGCAATTTCGGGACCTATACAACATGCTCTTAAAGGTCAACGTCAACCTGCCACTCCTGGACGTGATCAAGAATATGCCCTCGTACGTGAAGTACTTTAAGGACTTAGTGACGAAGAAGAGGAAATTTAGAGACGGGGAGAAGGTAGTGGTCTACGAGGCTACAAGTGCTATGCAGCATGATCTTCCGAAGAAAGAACGAGATCCCGGGGGGTTCGTGATTCAGATAGCTCTCGGAAACGGAAAGGAGGCTTCAGGGATGCTGGACCTTGGAGTAGGGATCAACCTCATGCCGTTCTCTATCTTTCAGCGGCTCAGCTTAGGAGACCTGAGGCCAACCCGGTTGTGCCTCCAACTTGCAGACCGTTCTATCAGATACCCCAAAGGGGTAGTAGAAGATGTCCTTGTTTGTGTTGGGAAACTCATCGTCCCAATGGACTTTGTCGTCCTAGATGTGGGGGACGTACAGAAAAATGAGAAGGACCATACCATCCTTCTCGGAAGACCATTTATGGCCACCACCAACACCCTTATCGATGTGAAAAATGGGACTCTGAACATGACGGTCCTAGGGGAGTCAGTATCTATCTCTGTCCGAGAAGCCATATCCTCCTCCTCGGTGAGTTTCGTGGAGGAGTGTGCCTTTGTTGATGTGAGTGACCCATTCGTGGAAGAGATGACCGTGCGGGACTTGGAAGAGAGGTCAATGCCCGACCTAGACGATGAAGAAGAACCAACCATTGAGCTCTTTGCAGCCGACGAGCCCCACACTCCGATTCCAGCCACATTAGAATTGAAGGAGCTCCCCCGGCACCTCAAGTATGTGTTCCTTGATGACGAAAAGCAAAAGCCGGTAATCATCTTTGCTGAGCTTTCCCGTGATGAGGAGATGGAGCTGATTGAAGTGCTGAAGAGGAACAACAAGGCTATTGGGTGGAGCCTCGGAGATATAAAAGGCATCAGCCCTTCCACATGCATGCACCGGATCATCTTAGAAGAAGGTGCCAAGCCATTTCGGGATAGCCAGCGACGGCTCAACCCAAATATGATGGAAGTGGTGAAGAAGGAGGTGCTCAAGCTCTATTTCGAGGGACTCATTTACCCAGTGGCGGAGAGCGAGTGGGTCAGCCCGATCCATGTAGTGCCCAAGAAGGGGGGTATCACGGTCATAGAGAATGAGAAGAAGGAAATGGTCCCCACCCGAATCACTACCGGGTGGAGAATGTGTATAGATTACCGCCGCCTCAATGCTGTGACCAAGAAAGACCATTTTTCGTTACCGTTCATGGATCAGATTCTCGACCGTCTCTCGGGCCATCAGTTTTATTGCTTCCTGGATGGACTCTCCGGCTACTACCAAGTAGCCATAGCGCCCGAGGACCAACCGAAGACTACCTTCACTTGCCCATTCGGCACATTTGCCTTCAGACGGATGCCATTCGGCCTATGCAATGCACCCGGGACCTTCCAAAGGTGCATGTTCTCCATCTTCTCAGATATGCTCGAGGACTGCCTCCAGGTATTTATGGATGACTTCTCTATTTTCGGTACTTCATTTTCTGATTGTCTCCATAATATATCTCGTGTGCTTGAGAAGTGTATTGAGTCTAACTTGACATTGAGTTGGGAGAAAAGTCATTTTATGGTGACTAGTGGAGTCGTGTTAGGTCATGTGGTATCGAGTCGTGGAATTGAGGTTGATAAAGCAAAAATTGACGTGATTGAAAAACTCCCTCCACCTATGAATGTGAAAGGGGTTAGAAGTTTTTTAGGTCATGCTGGCTTCTATAGGCGATTTATTAAAGATTTTTCAAAAATAAGTCAACCTTTGTGTCACTTGCTTGCTAATGATGTGCCTTTCGTGTTTGATGATGAATGCGTAGATGCTTTTGGTCAATTGAAAAATAAGCTTGTGACGGCACCTATTGTGATTGCCCCTGATTGGTCTTTGCCATTTGAGATTATGTGTGATGCATCGAACCTTGCTGTTGGAGCCGTCTTGGGTCAACGAGTTGATAAGTTACTTCGTGTAATTTATTATGCTAGTTTGACTCTTAATGGCGCCCAATTAAACTATACCACCACTGAGAAAGAGATTTTGGCTGTTATTTTTTCTTTAGAAAAGTTTAGATCTTACATTCTAGGATCTAAAGTGATTGTTCACTCTGATCATGCGGCTCTTAGGTATCTCTTGAGTAAGACTCAATCGAAACCTAGACTCATTCGGTGGATTCTATTGCTGCAAGAGTTTGATGTAGAAATTCGTGATAGAAGAGGTTGTGAAAATGTGGTTGTTGATCATCTTTCTCGCATTGTCCCTACTGAGCATTCACCTACTTTGCATGAACATGTTGACATAAATGATAGCTTCACATATGAGCATGTGAGTGAAGTAGTTAGTGTCCCTTGGTATGCAGACATTGTAAACTATTTATCAGATGGAGTCCTGTTGTCTAACCTCTCTTCCCAAGAGAGGAAGCGTTTTGTGCTGATGTGCAGGAGTTACTTTTGGGATGACCCATTCCTTTTCAAGATGGGGAAAGATGAGATCCTTCGGAGGTGTGTGCCCGAAGAGGAACAACCAGATGTCCTTGCTTTTTGCCACGAGCTTCAGTGTGGGGGACATTTTAGAGGTCGAAAGACTGCCCTTAAGGTCCTCCAATCAGGTTTATTCTGGCCGACCCTTTTTAAAGATGCTTATGTTTTTTGCAAATCTTGTGACCGTTGTCAACGAATTGGGAATATTGGTCAAAGAAATGAAATGCCTTTAGTTAACAATCTTCAAGTTGAAATCTTTGATGTATGGGGCATTGATTTTATGGGCCCGTTTCCCAAATCTTTTGGTTTTGAGTATATACTTCTTGCTGTAGATTACGTGTCCAAGTGGGTTGAGGCTATCCCCACAAGGACGTGTGATGCTAATGTGGTTATCAAGTTTTTGCAAGGTCATGTGTTGAGCAGGTTTGGATTTCCGCGAGCTATTGTGAGTGACGGGGGCAAGCATTTTTGCAACCGGATATTCGAGAAGCTGATGAAGAAATACGGCATTTCACATAAGGTCGCCACCCCATACCATCCGCAAACTTCCGGGCAAGCAGAAACGAGCAACAAGTAGATCAAGACTATTCTTGAGAAGACGGTGAACTCGTCTAGGAAAGATTGGTCCAGTCGTCTTGATGATGCACTATGGGCCCAACGCACAGCTTACAAGGGAGTCTTGGGGATGAGCCCATTCCGGCTCGTTTACGGGAAGGCGTGCCACCTTCCAGTCGAAATCGAGCGCAAAGGTTTTTGGGCGATAAAGCGGATGAATTTTGATCTTGATGCAGCCGGACGTGAGCGGATGTGGCAACTGTCAGAACTTGAGGAGTTGAGGAACGAGGCTTACGAGAACTCTAAAATTTACAAAGACAATGTCAAAAAGCTTCACGACTCGACCATTATCCGAAAGAACCTGGTGCCCGATATGAAAGTTCTCTTATTCAACTCCCGACTTCGTCTATTCCCAGGAAAGCTTAAGTCCCGGTGGAGCGGACCGTATATCATTGACGAAGTGTTATCTTTTGGAGCAGTCCGACTTCGAAATCCGGCGAATGGTGAATTGTTTGTGGTCAACGGGCATAGGGTAAAGCCTTACTTTGAGGGCGAATTCGGGAAATACCATGTCGAGACCATCGGTCTCGGCGATGCCGTGTATCCTTGATCCAAAATTGTGCCGAGCTCTCGGCTTAAAACTGAGCAATTACTTGTACTTTTTATGTATATCTATATCTATATGTGTTTATCTATATTTTTGTTAAAAAACAAAAAAAACAAAAAAAACGAGAGACTGAATTTGTTCCAGGTATCGCACCGCGAATGTGCCACGATCCGGACTGTGGCTTTTGCCTTCATTACGCTTCGCGCCGCGGCAGTCATCGCACCGCGGGACTCCACTCCTCGTCGCGCCGCGAGTTCACCACGATCAGGACTGTCCATCGACCACTTCCGACCACCGGCATCTCAACTACCATCTCCGGCGTCTCTCACCTATCTCCGCATATGACCCTTCATCACCGGCGATCCTCTCTCACCGGCGATCCTCACTCACCGGCGAATCCATCCCCTCTCACCATCTCCGTGTCCTGGCCCTAATTCCACCGTCAACCACTTCCAGTCAACGGCGTCATATCCGGCCAGCGAACGTCGTCCTCTCCGACCAGCGAGCACGTCCGTTCACCCGCAGCGGGTCACAGCCACACCTCACGGCCCCTTCACTCTTTCGGGCTTCTTCATAGCATATTCGCATTTTGACGCCCGGTAATCGATATTCTTGTGCTTTTGTGACGAATTCGAGTTGTTTGGGTTGGATTGGGAAGCATTGAATTGAAGTTGGAGTTATTTCGGGTTTCTTTTCGTTCAAAAGCTCAATTCCTTCCCAAGTCCTATTCTTGCACTCAAAGTGCTCGGTGAATTGTTTGAGAGAACTACAAATCCAAAATGGTGAAAACAAGGAATGCACCCACAGCTCCTTCCAAGAACAAGGATAAAGGGAAAGCCATTGTCGCACTTCCCCCTGAGTCGTCGGTCAACTCACACCCCTCGGATCCCGGTTCGGCGGAGGAAACTACTCCTTTGGCTCAAACACATGGCATTCCGTTTCCGATTTTTAACGACTCAGAAGTGGCCGCGTACAAGCGACTTGCCGCTCGAACTATGCCTAATCCACGAGTTCTCGAGTGGGCGGCACTGAAAGCCCTTAAAATCGACGAGCAAGTCCGGAGCTACTTGAAAGTCCTTCACTTGGAGAAGTATGCGAATTTAGATAATTTAACTATTTTCCGGTCACTCACCCTCGAATGTTTTAGCACAATTGAGATGCACGATAATGGCAACTACCTCACTTGTCGCCTAGATGGGAAGGAGATCAAAATTACGGATAAAGTTCTCTGTGATATTTACGGTTTGAAGACAACAGGTGCTCGCAAGAAACCGGGAGATTTCCAGACTGACCGACATTGGGCCTCTTTCTCACCATGCAAATCTTTCAATAAAGCCGGACCATCGGCGGGGCTAATCAAGGAGCTCCCCATTGCGGTCATGCATAAATTCCTCTCCTACAACATCTTCGGAAAAAAAGAGGCGAACAAGGTGAGCGAACAAGAGCTGTTTGTTCTGTGGGCTATGCGCGAACAGAAACCGGTGTGCCTTCTCAATTTCTTCAAGCAAGCTCTTATCGATGTACGCCGGAAAACAGTAAGCTACCCTACCTTGGGTCATGTGGTAACAGACCTCGCCATTTACTTCAAAATTCCAACTTTTCTTGAGGAGGGCATCGGTCCGATGGCCATCGGCTATATCGAGCTTAATTCTGGGGGTTTTCTGAACAAGAATTTTCAGTTCCAGCCCTATACCGAACAAAAATGCTACAAGTCTTACGTGAAGGAGATGGAGCGCGTAGCAGCCGAAGCAGCTTTGTCGAAACAAGCCTCAGGGGGCCCTTCCCGACAGGTGGCCGACGAGAATGCCGAACAGATCGAGCATGCTTCGGGAGACGAAGCAGAGCCCGCCCATATCGACTATGCCCTATACGAGCAGGCGCCTGAGTGGTTCGTCGAGTATCAAAAACGACAAGATGAGTATCAGACTCTCCAGGAGGAGTACCTGCGAACCATCCAGGCCGAGGTTAGTTCGCACAATGCTCGGGTGGAGGCCTACATTGCGAATAATGACAAACGTTGGAACCAGTGGGATGAGACGCATGCAAAGCACGAGTCCCGTTGGGACGATTGGGAAAAGAAGCAGTTTGCCCAGTGGAACCAGTGGAACGATCAGTTCAGCGGTGGGACACCCGATGGAGCTCGGGTTCTGACCAACCTCCTTTACCTCAACCGCCACCGTCGGACGCACAGTGATTTCTCACTGTGCTTTGTACGTCTTCCTTCTCTTTCTCTTTTGTTTGGTATAGCTTATTTCTTTTGAGTCGGTTGATTGTGTGGTTCAACTCTCCTTCACTAAGGATCGACAATGGGGATATTGTCTGATTTTAAGTGTGGGGGAGTTTTTGCATGTATATGTGGCTACATGGTTGACCAGTCTAGTTCTAGGTTTATTTTTCTTTTGACTCCTTACCTGTCTTTTACTTGGTGGGCTAGTCTAGTTTTGAGTTTATTTGCTCTTCGAGTTTGGACATTGGTGAAATTCAGGATTGGTTAATGATTGTTTGATGACGTTGGAAAGATGTGATGATGATCTCGAGTGACATATTTTGATGTGGCTTGGTTGTTTTGAGTAACACTTATACACCCGGTGAGATTTGAGCCATATTCATTTCTTGTGCGATATTGGTCTGAATGTTGAATAAATCAGAACTTGCCTTGAGTCTGTTGTGAAATAAGTTGATTAGATTTGTGATAGGTGAACATGATAAAGGCATTCTTTGCCATTTGTGTATCATTTTTCTCCTTTCGAGAATAATTTCCGCTAGTCACCCCTTTGAGCCTTACTTCTCATTTTTATTGTTGACCCCGTGTTGATAATGTTCGAAAAGCGGATTGGTGATGATTGTCGAAGTTATGTGTGTTGTGTTCGCTAGTACCGTACGGGCTTTAAGCAGCGAAAAAAAAAAAAAATGTGGAAGCATGTTGGCTTGGGTGGAGGTTGGAGAACCGGTTGAAGCCGGATGAGTTGTTGATTATGGTTGAAGTGCTGAGTTGTGATATATTCTATATTTGAGCCATTTGACCGATATTTATCTTACCCGACCCGTTCAGCCTACATTACGTCCATAAAAGTCCTTTTGATTCACTGTCTCATTTATTTGATTGATTTAGAGTAGGGGTTAGACAATAGGCAAGCGTATGATCGATCTAACTGACGACCAATTTGAGTGCTCCTGTCTTTTATTTTTGCAAGAAAATGAGTGAGGCATTTATATCATATCTCCTTACTAGAGAGTTTGTGTTATCATGTGATTGAGTTCATTGTCAAGGTGTGTTCTCGAGGTCATCGGAATTCTTTCCAACCTAGTTGATCAATTTGAGACTTTTCTTGTTTTGAAGCCATTGTACTTGCTCGTTTGCGTGTTTTTCTTTTCTTTTCTTTTTGTTCGGGACGAACAAAGGTCTTAGTGTGGGGGAGTTGTTTGTCTTATTTTTGTTATATTTTTCTTTGTTTACTTGTTAATTTTTACCCCCATTAGTTGTTCGTTTCGTGTGTTTGTCGTTTATTTCTCGCTTTCGATATTTTCTATTCTTTGGTCTGTTTTTGTGTGTTTTCCTTTCGTTTTTGGGTGGTGTGTAGGTCCAGGTTTTTCTTCACGTTTGGAGCTAGTCAAATATCTGAGCAGCGTGCGTCTCGGTCCTCAAAACAAATCAACCCGAATATCAGCTCTTCAAAGCGCGCCGCGCCGTGTCCCTTCCCCGCGCCGCGAAGGAGCTCCTGCCCCGCGCCGTGAAGGTGCCGCGACTTGGACTGCGACTTTGCACCTCAACCTCTTCGCGCCGCGCCACTCCGCCTCGCGCCGCGATGAAGTCTCCTTTCGCGCCGCGCCACCCAGCCTCGCACGGCGCCTGATATGTTGAACGTCTTTTGAAATATTAAACGGATCGCTACAAAATAGGGGGTAGGGTTTTCAGAGATCATTCGGCACTTTTCATTTGACTCTCGTTTTTCGATCAGAAAAAAACTTGTTCCTTTTATCTTTGCTTATCTTTGAGATTTTTGGGAGTGACACCCAAGGATTTTGATCGTGGATTCAGATTGTGCTTGAGATTAACACTCTTTATTTATCTATCGTAAGTTTTCTTCTCATTTGACTATGAGTTTGGAATATTTACTGTATACAATATTTTGTGTTCATCTTAGCATGAGTGGCTAAATCTTTAAGCTAGGGATAGGGGGTGATTACTCATACTCGTGTGCTTATTGTGCTTATGAATTTTGTTCAATCTATTCGAGTTGATTTAACCCTAGGGTTAGATGCTTGATCACCATTCTGATCCAATTAATCGACTTGTAGAACCGAAAGGGGAGAAGTCGGTAGATCTAGGCTCGACGAGAGTAGGCTTGTTCGTAATTGTATTGCCTACGTGTTAATTGATTGGGTTGATTTTCCGTCTATATTTTTCTTCTTGTTACGAGATGTTATTGAGGAATAATTTCTAGATGTGTAGGTTAATTGAATCATTTAGCCGAACGTATTCTACTCGGCATTTGAATTTGATTTGAGTTTGATCATCCCCGATTCCCTAGCCTTCGTACGTAGAAGGAACTCGTTTTAAGCTTTGATAATTGTTTATTTGCGCTGTTCGAGAATTAGTAGTTGATAATTAAAACCAAAATCATTGAATTAGAGTGTTTAAGAATTTATTTGCTTTTTCGTGTGATAGAATATCCGTACATATAATCCGGCTGACCTTCCTTGAGATACGACCCGGTGTTCGAATCTTTTGATTCTACTTCGGTAAAAATAACCACAACACTAGCTGCTCCATGGACATGTCCATTCTGACGGGCATAAAGTGAGCCGACTTTGTCAGTCGATCCACTACTACCCATACTGCGTCGTGGTGCTTGGCTGACATCGGTAATCCCGTGACAAAGTCCATTGTCAGCTTCTCCCATTTCCACTGTGGAATCTCTAAAGGCTGTAAGAGACCTGGTTGAACCTTGCGCTCGGCTTTCACCTGCTGGCAAATCAAGCACTTCTCTACAAACTCGGCGACGTCTCTCTTCATCCCCTTCAGGTCGTGATACATCTTGGTGCTACCGGGGTGTGCCAACTATGGTGCACTATGCGCCTCAGTCAAGATCTCCTTCTTCAGGGCCTCGATATTCGGCACAACTATTCTGCCTTTGTACTCCAAGGCACCATCAGTGCCTCGGTAGAATCCCTCAACTCCTCCGGCATGAATCTTCGCCCCCATCGAGTGAATGAACTCGTCGAAGGCTTGATCCCTCCGGATCCTATCTCGTAACGTAGGCCACATCCTCATTGTTCGAATACCTCCCACAACTGGCAACTTGGGAGGTGATTCGACCACCTCTAGCTGCATCCGAGCGAACTCATGAATCAACTGACGCTGCTGAGTGATCATACAGGTCAGCTCGCCTTTTCCGTTTCGGCTGAGGGCGTCGGCAACTACGTTTGCCTTACCCGGATGATAGTTGATGGTACAGTCATAATCTTTCACCAGCTCCAACCATCGCCGCTGGCGCATGTTGAGCTCCCTTTGGGTGAAGATATATTGTAAGCTCTTATTGTCTGTGTAAATCTCGCAATGGCCTCCGTACAAATAGTGCCTCCAAATCTTCAGGGCGTGAACCACTGCTGTCAACTCAAGATCGTGAGTCGGGTAGTTCACCTCGTGCGGCTTTAGCTGACGAGAGGCATACGCCACAACCCTGCCGTCTTGCATCAAAACACAGCGTAGACCCTGCTTCGAGGCATCACTATAGATAGTGAAACCCTGTGTGGGGTCCGAAATGGTCAACACGGGTGCCGTTGTAAGCCTCGCTTTGAGATCCTGGAAGCTCGACTCACAACGATCATCCCACTCAAACTTCACCGATTTCCTCGTCAAACGTGACAAGGGTAGGGCAATCTTCGAAAAACGCTCGATGAAGCGTCTATAATAGCCTGCCAAACCGAAAAAACTCTGAACCTCGGTGGCATTTCTCGGTGTCGACCAGTTCCGAACTGCTTCAATCTTACTCGGGTCTACCTCAATCCCTCTGGATGTAACGACGTGGCCTAGAAAAGCCACTCGATCGAGCCAAAATTCGCATTTAGAGAACTTGGCATACAACTTCTCCCGTCGAAGTGTCTCCAAAACTGTCCTCAAGTGCTCCTCATGCTGCTCTGGACTGCGCGAATAGACCAAAATATCATCAATGAAGACGACGATGACAAACTAGTCCAGGAATGGATGGAAGACACGATTCATGAGATCCATGAATACCGCTGGCGCATCGCTCAAGCCAAACGGCATCACAATGAACTCATAATGACCGTATCTAGTTCTGAAAGCGGTCTTAGCCACATCGGCCTCTCTGATCTTCAGCTGATGGTAACTAGAGCGGAGATCGATCTTGAAAAATACACTGGCTCCCCTCAGCTGATCGAATAAGTCCTCAATTCTGGGAAGCGGATACTTGTTCTTCACCGTCAACCGGTTCAAATCCCGGTGACATTCACATCCTCATAGACCCATCCTTCTTCTTGACAAAGAGGACAGGTGCTCCCCAAGGTGATACGCTCGGTCGAATGAAACCGAGACTCAAAAGCTTCTGAATCTGAGCCTTCAACTCCTGAAGCTCTTTCGGCGCCATACGATACGGCACTTTCGACACTGGTCCTGCTTCGGGGACCAAGTCGATGGTGAACTCCACCGAGCGGTTAGGTGGTCCTCCCGGGAGCTGATCGGGAAAAACGTCCACAAACTCTCGAACAATGGGTATATCTCCGGGAGACAGCTTCTCCGAAGATTCCCTAATGATATTGACGAGAAATCCCTGACAATCCTCTCTCTGCATGTACTTCGTCACCTTCACCACGGAAATAACGCGCGGTAGGGTTCGAGACTTCGTCCCGAAGAACGTGATGTGGTCTCCCTCAGATAAGTGTAGCGTCACCTCCCGGTCATGACAACGGATGTCTGCGCGGTATCTAGTCAACCAATCTGTAATATCCCATTCAGTAATTCATAAAAGTAATTATTTCAGTTCTAAGTTAGAACTATTTTACTTTTATTAATAATGATCGTTTATATTTTCAAGCCTTAATAAATCTCTTAGAATTTTATTTTTCAGTTGGCTCGACATTAAAGTTAAATCAGAATCGTTTTTCATTAAATGGAGTTAGTCGAGTAAATGTTATAAATTGCCTCAGTATTTTATGTGACTTATATGATTTGATTGATAAGTAATAAGGATTAAGTAGAAGTTATTTGGACAAGAAGGTCTATTAAGAGTATATTCGAAATTATATTCGCAAGTTTCGAGTTTTTTCGATGTTCGGTTGTAGTCGATAATTAAGTCCGATTTCGTTTCTGAAAAATTTATTTTCTTGTATTTTTTTTACAAGTTTCAAGATCATTAATAAGAGTTAAAAATTTTCAGCATAAAAAGGAAAAAGGCCAAAAGCAAAAGATGGAAATCTGAAATTTTTAGAATTTTCGATTTTTCGGTAACCGTTCGTTTTAAATCAGAATTCGGTTCTGTAAATTGGAAATTTTTCATTAAGTCACGAATTTTATCATGGAAATCAGATTAGGATCACATGATGGGCCTTTCTAAGCATTGACTACAGATTTGAGAAGTTTACAAGTTATGATTTTTATTCTTTATCTTTATTTATTTTTATAGCCCATTTTTTAGTATTCTTAAGCAATAAATGAGCCATTTAAGACTAAATTCGAGCCATAATTGAGGATTGGTCAAATAGAGGAGTTTGTCTTGATATATACAAGATGAATCATGCATTACAAGTACTTTTCAAAGCTTACTCAACTTTGTGCATGATTTTAGAAAAACATTAATGGCAAGGGCCCTAATGAGTTTATTATGATGAAGTATTGATGTGAAGAAGGTGATATTGTCTCCTTTGCTACCCTATATAAAGGGGTATCACCATAGACTCGAAATTCACACAAAAATAAGCAAAGTCTTAGCTATAAAGTGAGGAAGAAAAATCAAGAGAAATCTTGACGAAGATAAGTTGAAATCAACTTCCGAAGTTTCATTTTCAAAATTTTTGAAGAAGGTTAGATGCTACCTTTTTATCATATGTTATAGTAAGTGAATATTGATGTATTTTCATGCCATATATATATATATATATATATATATATATATATATATATATATATAT